>JASANE010028308.1:0-48823 GCA_030248225.1 Trileptium ribeirensis
CAATCCACTTACACCAGCCAGAGCCAAACGATCCGTCTGCAGTTAGGCGCTGCGCCAAATGTTTGCTCACAATTGTAAGCCATATGTGCCGAGGGCACGTCATTCTATGAGGCCGACTGGCTGACCTCCCTTCCCCGAGGCCCAGCTACACCACCGGGACCACGGACCTTGAGAATGCAATGTGTATACCTCATGAATACATAGAATTTTTTGTTATTTCCCCCGCCACGCTAAGGCACACCCTACGACGGCCTTCGATGCATTTCCAGACCTAATCTAAAATAATGCTTGGTTAAGTTGCTATGAGTATTGAAATGACGACGGGTACTTTTTTAATCAATTTTACTATTCCTGAAGTACATATTCGTATACAGATTTAACTAAACAGACTGCCTTCGATGCATTTCCAGACCTAATCTAAAATAATACATGGTTCACGTGCCATAAGTACATAAAATGACGACGGTACCTTTTTATCAATTTTACTATTCCTGAAGTGCATATTTGTATACAGATTTAACTAAACAGACTGGCTTCGATGCATTTCCAAACCTAATCTAAAATAATGCTTGGTTCGAGTGCCATAAGTACATACAATGACGACGGTACTTTTTTATCAACTTTACTATTCCTGAAGTGCATATTTGTATATAGATTTAACGAATCAGACTTTTCGATAAGTCTTATATACAAATCCCTGTATTCTTAAGCGTGTATATTCGATTTTCAATTTGCAGAAATTGTTTTCCTTGTTTGTTTTCATTTGCATTTGGATTATTTAGCATTCGTGAGTAAATTAAATGTAAAAGTAATGTCACAAACAAATCGGTCCAATTGTCAAATCTGGGTTTTCTCCAAACATTGGTTCTAAAATATTTCAGTAATTTTTCTTGAATTTTCGCGAAAGTAATGCATGAGTTCATTTTGGGTGCGTATACCAAAGTTGTTCTTTTGTCAAAATCGCGAATTTATGAGCACACATTCACATTTTTGTCATTGGTATCCGCATTTTTGTACACGAACATGGGCTTTGCGATGTACGAATAGAATTTACGTTCGTGCACATTTGTCCATTTCGCACGTGTATCCGCGTTCATCAAATAACATTCTAAATCAGACAGCAATGTTATGGTATATTTGTGTATTACAGCGTTCGAGAAAAAACACGATTGATAATCTGTGTATTACAGCGTACGCGGTCAGCAAAATGGGATGCTATATCGCAAAATTGTGACCGCGAAAAGAGCCTACGAGTTTCTGCATGGCAAATCGTGAACGCATACATAAGGAAAATCGTGAATTGTTCTCGGTCATCACTTTTGTGATGGTGACCTGACTTGACAAAGGAACAACCAAGGTGTACGCACCTAAAGTGGACTTATGCATAAAATGACTTGATCTAAATCACAGAGCAGTGTATTCGCGAACACATCTGCGCCGAAATTCAGCTGATCAGAAAGAATTGCTTAACAATTTTTTGTGGAAAATTGCAAAATGGCAATGTTAGTGGGGTCACTTTAAATTTACTCGCGTATTAACTGTTATTACTATTTAAGCTTTGCAGCACAAACGTATCAAACTTGTTATATATTATTATTACCTTGAACTTCACAGTGGCCAACCGATTTGACGTGACACAATTCGAGATAGCCCTCCTCCAACGTGTTCCAAGCGATAAACCCGGCTACAAATTTTGAGATAAGGCTTGGTGATATATGCTGAAGTAGAGATACACATTCATGCATAAATGCACAACACACTCATCAATGTATATACTGATAAAACAGATTTCTCTTATGAATGGATACGTATAATATATATTGTCAGAAAAGAATAACACCGGTAACAACAGTTTAGCTAGTCCTATTATTATGGCAGCATAATCGGCTTTAAAAGCTACGGTATCGTTTAGTTTTGAATTATGTCGGATGCACCAACAAACCACAAAGAAATTACAACATAGAACTGAAATGCTTTTTGTTTGAGATAGGCTCCAGAGGGCTAGAATTTGTTATATTTTATCCTGGACTCAGGTAACTCTTAGGGGCGTCATGTTATAGCGTTAGAAAAAAGAGCAGCTTAGAGCGGTGAGTACGGGGGCGGCAGCCCCCGGTGTTGGCTTAGGCTTGCTGTATGTCTCTTATAAAGACCTAAGCTTAGGCTAACACTAAGGCTTAGGCTTTTAGGCTTAGTATATCGAGAACGGGGTGGCCTATATTATATTTACGCCCATCAGGGATACTTTGGCCTTTATCCGACGTAACAGTGTTTGATTATGTAATATTAGGCGGGTGTCAACAGTATGCCAAACCAATCATCCAAATTCAAACGTAGGACCTGTTCCACATTTTCAGAATTTCTATATGGGACACTAAAATCCAAAATTGAATTATATCGATGTTTTAAAATAGCTTACTATTTTCTAATTAATCTCAACTGGTAAACATTGCCTAATTATTTATAATTAATTAATGCTTGGTGCCTTGTACATCGATATATATGGTTATTTATGATTGTGATAAGTAATAGTTGTAGCACAGCCATCATGCGTTAAAAGATTTGTACGCACAGGCTGTGACGAGTTCAGACGAGTGCGTCAGCACGAGTTTGAACGAGTTAAACAACACAATCGTGCGTACAAATCACCTGACGCACGCCTGGCTGTGCTACAACTGACTTGTAATACAGCTAAATTAGCTAACCGTGCGTTAAGTCAATTTGACGCACGGCCTTAACTATATAAGCTGTGTTACAATTATATTTATGGTACAGTGACTCGAGAAAGCATCGTATTATCATCCGTAAGGTCCTGTGTACGAAATAGGGACGTTATGACTAATTTTTCTGTCCGTCTGGGACCGGCCAAACTGAATAGTATACATACTAAATGGTCGATTATGGGACGCCACGTGGTGAAAGCAATTACAATAAGACACATTTTTAAGACTAGTATATCGCATGCGAGGGTGGAACGCGGCTAACGTTGTTCCATTTCTAAGTTGTCACTTTATTTTAATACTTGTAACAGGCTGTGTTTGAAGTATATACCACCCTAAAACCTCTGGAACTCTGAACCCGGTTAAAAACCTAAAACTTCGTAGACCCTAAACTCATCGAAAACAGATGGCAACGCGTCAAGTATTTGTGTTGATCTCTAGATAACCAAACCGTCGTATCCAGCGTACGAAAATCCAGCAAAGTTGTAGATGTCTATGAGCTGATTAATGATCTAGTCTTTTGATGGGAAGGCTGTGCCGCGAGATATGGTCTGCAAAGCACTGGTACCCGTATGGCCAGCTTTGGCAAACAACCCTTCAAAACCGTTTTTGCCATTATGACTCGGAAGATGGGGTCGGAGCTGTTCACGATCAACAAAAGAGCACATCGTCATCACTTTTCCTAAATATTTATCATAACAATTTCTTTCATCGAAATCCATCCTCCCGAAGATGAGTCACCAATGACGCGAGACAAAAAGAAATTTTCTCTATTTCTCTCCTAGCACCCTCATTGGAAACTCCGATCGCGTCGCTCCCTCCGTTTCGGTTAATAGGGTGTCAACCTGATGATGCTTTTGCCAAAATAGTACACCGCAGCTGGCATCAAGACGCAAATGACACACGAAAGAGCGAGATGTTTCAGGATCGTAATGGATAACCGTTGTTCCATGTTGAACACGTTGAAGATCGTCCAAATCAACCTAAATAATTACTATTCACAGAAATATTTACAATATCGACGTAAATTTCTAGTTCAATTAACAGGTGATGTGACAATTGGTTTTTATTTCCTTTGCTAATAAATAATATTTCTGTTAAAACTTCCTGGTGGATCCTTAACACTTTCTTTGGTTAAGTAACATTTTATGTGTACAGTCTTAAACAAACTTTGCCGCGTTGGTGGACTGAACTAGAATCGTTTGGTTCCGCGCCTCATAAATAACCACTGCGTCTTGAATAGTTGTTATTCGCTTCCACAGAGAATCTCAAAATGCGAGCGATTAACAAAGCAAATCCTAACACAGTTAACACATCGCTTCACAATGTAAGCACATTTTTTTTTTGAACTAAAATGGTTAGTCAGAATTTGTTGACAACTGCTACATGTGTCAATATATTCATCAGAAAACATGGAAAACCTCAAAAGTTGAATAAAATCTATACTCGTGGCACCAAGTTGAAAGCGATAGAAAAGTAATAAACGGAGAGAATTTGATTCCAAAATAAAGCCTGTTCCATCAGCCGAGATGCAGAAAATCTCGTATCGTGTTAAATACAGAGCCGGACTGTCACAGTCACATTTTTTGATTTTATATTAATACGCGGTCGATATGGTAAACATCTTAATGCTTAATGGGACAAAAATATTGAAATAATATCGAGCGCCATTGAAACGTTTGCATGATTTGGTAATTTTTGATATTTATTTGTTCGTAGGCTACTTAACAACATAAGCCACACATGCTTCAGGTCCGAAGATCAAGGAAGAGTAGTCGGTTTCTTAGTGGCGCTTCAACGCCGCACCAGGTGAGATCAGCCGACCGTCAGAGGGGTCAGAAAACCTGTCGCGGTAACCTTCTACCTCCACGAACATGTATGACATCACAGCAGATCTCAGTAGGGAGCTTGGGGATGCTCCACTCAAGGATAAGGTAACCTGGGATTAAAACCTTTTACTATCAAATACTAGATTCAAATACAAGGTCAAAATCACGGGATAAAAGCCCAATTTCCCGTCTTCAAACTTTTCTAATCCTATAAAGTTCTTGCAGCTCCATCACCACCTCCCTATAAACTTCGAAAGAAATCGTTTTCACCGCCGAAAAATGTCTTACAGCTTACAACCGTGTAGTAATGCGTTTCATTTAAAGATTGTAAATCGTACTGATGCATTTTGCAAAACATCATACAGAAAGTACATGAAAAATATAAAACAACTGCGAATGCAGTCTCGATGAGACAATTTATATTGTTTAGTAAGACACAATAATTTGTTTGCTTCTCATTTAAAATTAAATGTGGAGCAGCTTTGAAGCATCTCGGAACAAAAGCACATTGATAAAAAGCGGGCGCGCAGCAACAGGGGCGAGGGTCCTTTGGCTCGCAGATATTGGTCAATACCGGCCAAAAACTTCGTTTTCATTGAAAATAAGCAAAACCGAAATACATAGCTAGTGATTTGGTTTTGTATTGTGGAATTATCTTGGTGGAGATGAATAAGATGGGGATACTCAATGCACTAATGCGGCGCAGCCGCCACTGTCCCAGCCCTTCGTTTGCTACCTGTAAATGTGAGAACCTGCGTACAAGAGGGCCGGCCAGTATCGCCCCCACCACTTTTACACTCGTTGCTGCGCTCCTGAAAAAAGCATATACGTTTCATTATTTGTGTTCTGAATTTATGCAGTTTTGAGCTCATTCTTGGGGTTTTAGGTAGAATTTTGTTTTTATTTAGGAATATTTTATATATATATATACATATATATATACGTCACATAGCCGGCTCCAGGATTTTAGGTACGCTTTTAGGTACGCTTGCAATTATTGTTGGGCGAACTGAATACACTTAACAGTTTAATTTTTGGATTGAAGCAATAAGAGCTTTGCATGATTTGGGGAGCATTGGTTTTGTAAGCAATAATTTTTAGCTGAATTCGCGCACATTTAGATATTTTTTCTACAGTACTTTGCGTAAAGGGAGGGGGGGAGGTCCGGACCCCCAGGACCACCCCATTGGGACCGGCCCAGTGTATGTATATATGTACTAGAACATTCAAATTAGCGACATATGTTATAAAACATTACAACGAGGGATAAATTATAGCAAATAAATGTAACCAATAATTATTTTGCTTACATATGGCTAAAAAACGTTGAGTTTAGTGTTTTAATTCCAGAAAAACAAAAAGAATATAACATCATTGCGCAGAGGCGTCCCTGTACAAAAATCTTTGAGCTAATGCGTACCTGCGAAAACTGAACGTTTACCCCACGCAGCTAGACCACGCTGTCAAACAATTTATTTTGCTCCACGAAGCCCCCAGATTGTAAATATGTATCGTTTATTTGCATTTGATAGTTCATAACAAATCAGGCTCACCTAATTATTTCGATGGTAGCGATCACTGCCAGTCATTTAGGAATGTGCGCACTATGGGCATCAACAGCCCGCGGATAACCCGCTACCTCTTGGTACAAAATTTAACTAAGTATCAAACAGGCTCCGCACAGCTCTCAGTTAGGAAAATTATAGCCAGTTTATTAATATTTCAGGCATTTCCCGACAAGGATATAGACAGTTGCGACAAAAAAATAATAATTTAAAATCGTTGAGAGTCATCGGACAATTTAATGAAGAAAACACGGTGTGTTTTTGTTTTGTATGTACATAAGCGTCAAGCTTGATAGTAACAACGCAATGAAACATTGCTTGTTGCACGGTTACAAAATAAACAATTATTGATATGTTTTGATGCAACGAATAACAGCTGGTGCTTGAAAACCTAATGATTAAACATTCTAGTTGCTCTATTGGATGTGGAAGTACTCCTATCCATAATACAGCAAGCCAATATCTATGGTGTACAACATGAATATCGGACCACAGTCGCGCATACAACCAGATGGTCACAGCGAGAAAAATTTCATAATTGGAAAACAGAAATTTTCGGAAATTTTTATGCCATGTCGGAAAGAGTGGAATTGCGCAAAAACATTTAATATTTCTTCACAACTTAACCGCATTCGTGCCATAGTTGCATATTTGGAAAAGCGAGAAAATTATTGGGAAAAATTCGGGAGACATGAAAAAATTGTTAAGTTCCTGCCTGCCCCGCCTTTTGAGACCATCTACCCGCTAAGATTTGCGCACCAAAGGGTTACCGAGATACGGTCGGAAAATGATTCATAAAACATTTTAATCGATGGAATTGCTTGTATATACTATCATTGCATTCTCATAAAACTTGACTAATGAATATCTACACTCGTTATAACCAATTAAAAGAGAAAAATTATAAAATGCAGCGTTTAATGTAAAACAAAAACTCAAAAATAAAACTTACATTTGTACATTTGATTAAGCTTATACCCGGATGATTTTGTACTGGCTGAATTGGTCGATAATGTCCAATGCACGATCGTGAGCCAGCACCACCGCCAATTGTACCAGCACCACCAGTTGCGTTCGGATACGTTTGAAATTTGTTGCCAGCAATCGTCGTGTTGTTGTTACAAAGCGTACTTTTTCGACTTTCGTCAAAGACTGTCGTCCCACCGGGTTGACTAGAATTATTATAATTACACTCCCAACTACTACGGTTACCACTAATATGATCTGATTGATGTTTGGTATCAGCAGCGCTACTAATATCACAGTTGCAATACCATGAGGATAATTTTGATAAATTCAACTGTTCACTACGTTGTTTAGCTAATGTTGTTGTAGGTGTTGTGACCGATAAGCTACGAATATGGATACGACTAGGTTTCGGTGAAAAACTATTTTGATGATGATAGCGTTGTGACGATGGTAGTTTTGGTGAAAATTTTCCTGATGGCGATGGGAAACAAAATGTATGCGACGGTGAGGAATTGTTATAGTTAATAGAAACTGATTTTATGGGATTCCAAGAAGATTTTCGGCTGTTATTGTTGCTGCTGCTGGTGCGACTGTTGCTATTTAACGTTACGATACGACGAGACTGTTGTAATTGACGGCGCCTCCACTTCGGAGATCGAATCAATTGTGGTAGCTTGTTGCATTCAGTACAGGCTTGTCTTGCACTGTCACAAGAAACTAACACTGATCGAGATGAAAATTCTGGATTCGAATAGCTCACACTTGATGATCGCATTGTTTGTTCGCATACATATATTTTGGGTTAAACAACGTTATAATGGAAATATATATATATATAATCTCTCTATTGATACACGATGTATTATCTGGAGAGTGATTCCGCAGCAGTTTCAGTAATATAATTTTTGGACGATAAATAAACAAAAATGCAACGCATTAACTATAAGTTGACCGATCTGGACCTAGCACTCTATACTAATTTAAGATTTGGTTAATTAGAAAAGCGTTGGATTATGATGCTAAAAAGGCTATACTTATCAGTGATATATCAAAAAAGGTTTCAAACCTGGTTTGTTTTCAATTCAATTGATTTATCCGTAAAATTTTTTTCTGGAAATAACATCTAATCAGTTGTTTGGTTCATGTTATTAAACCGTTTTCGTTATGGCAGTCAGGTATAAGCCTTTGGAAAATCCCAAAATTCCCCAATAATTGACTTGTTCACCAAACCTTGATGCTTGAATTCGGATACTTATCAATAATGGTGAACGGCAAATGTAACAATTTAAATGGCAGTCAGGTATAAGCCTTTCCAAAAGCCCAAAATTCCCCAATAATTAATTTGTTTACCAAATCTTGCTGCTCAAATTCGGATACTTATCGAGAATGGTAAACGTCAAACGTAACAAATTAAATGGCAGTCAGGCAGGTATAAGCCTTTGTGATTGCTCAAAATTCCCCAATAATTAATTTCTTTACCAAATCTTGCTGTTCAAATTAGGATACTTATCAAGAATGATAAACGGTAAACGTAACAAATTAAATAGGACATATGTATCAGGTTTCCAAAAGCCCAAAATTCCCCAATAATTTATTTGTTTACCAAATCTTGCTGCTCAAATTCGGATACTTATCGAGAATTGTAAACGTCAAACGTAACAAATTAAATGGCAGTCAGGCAGGTATAAGCCTTTGTGATTGCTCAAAATTCCCCAATAATTAATTTCTTTACCAAATCTTGCTGTTCAAATTAGGATACTTATCAAGAATGGTGAACGTCAAACGCAACAATTAAATAAAAGTCGGTGTGACAAACGACACGCATTATTGTTTTTTGTTTAAGGTGTTCTCTTTACCTGATTATATATTTTATTATCAAGAAGAAGTAGACTCTATTACAGAAATTGGCGAAAAGTATATAATATTTTGTCGTAGTTTTGCAAACTGAGTTTAAATTTAGCATTGAATTAGGTTTAATAGCTGATGTTTGCATCGAATTTAACTGAACATTGCGAATAGTGTAGTGCATTACTTTGTAGCCTACCGAAACTTAATTGCATATTTCATCGGCGTCAACTTATTTTTGAGGCGCTATTTCTTTGAAGCGTTATTTCTTTGAAGTGTTGAAGCGGCACAACTTTGATAGTGCTTTGGCTTAGATTTGCATATCAGGAAAATTTCGCTACATAAAACGGTGCATTTCGATTATTGCATCGCAATTTCTTTTATCATTCGTAAAGCTCGGTCGTCATGCTGTTAATACTTGTTATTTTCTTTTATCGTTATTTTACTTAATAAAGACTCCTCTTGAGGGTTTTTTGTTTACAACATAGAATAAGACCACCGGGACTTACATTCCACGGTGACTATTCAGCTTCAGATTTAGCCTAATCTGAAAGACGTAAACAATTGATCTTCTGTGAGCTTCTTTCTGTAACTTTGCGTTATACATTTGGCGCGAAACGTAAAACTTACTAGTGAACAAAAACACATCAATCATTCCTTGAAAATAAAAGGACATTTATTTGGGTATTTTAACTAGTGAAGCTCGCTTGCGAGCCAGAATTCGAGTGGTGGGAACAATCCCCCGAAGCAGAAGTGTGAAAAATGTTTGTCACACAATATTTTCGACACTCGCTATGAGCTTGTTCGCCCAGAAAACCCCATATCCGATACTAAAACCAACAATAAACACACATTCAGGTGCTTTTCCCACGACTTCTCACCAAAAATTTCGAAAACGTCATTTTTTATGCCAAGTATAAACCAGAAGTGTAAAAAATTTTTGCCCAACAATATTTTTAACACTTGTAATGAGTTTATCTGCCCAGAAAACCCCATATAAGACACTAAAAGCAACAATAACCACACATTCAGGTGCTTTTCCCACGACTTTTCACCAAATATGAAATATGGCGCCAACTATAAGCTTATATACTCCAGATTGGGAAGTGGTTGAAAAACTTGTTATATATAATTGGAAAGCCCTGGTAAAGCTACATGGAATAGGCCTATTAGTTTGCGGATACCTCGTTTCTTATTGAGAAAAGTCGTAAAAACTGGAGGGGTTCCCAAAAAATGGGCCAAAATGACGTCATTTTGCCCCATAACTTTTTCCACGGGAAAAAAATTCAAAAATCGGGGTCCGTCACTATACCTAAATGGACCATTGCGGTTCGAATGAGCCATCATGCATCAAAATTCGCCCAGCCGTTATCGAGATCCAGGTGCGACACACACACAGACACACACAGACAGGATCTCCTCAACCCCCCTCCAGATCCAAAATTGAAAATTCTCGTTCCACTCGCTCGCTTCATTGTAGAAATTTGCAATTAAGCGTAAATATATTAATGCTATTTAAGATGCCCAAGTAATACTTAGGGTGCAGGTGCTGATCTTCCGTTTTGTGGCAATAGGGGGCAGAGATTCCCAAGCACTTTCCGTGAAGGAATGCAAGTTGCGACACGGAAACTCTTTTTACCTTCGAGCAAACTCATAACCATTTTGCAAGTAAGTATTCCGGAGCAACGTGGCCTTGGTCACTTGATACAAAGAATAATGCGCATATAGATTTAAATTTATCTACACAAATACATATATTTAAAATTAACATGACCACAAACAGTTGTGACACTGTTCTACAAATACCGATGTAACTAAAGCTCACAGTTGCTTTCAATATTTTGCAGTAGTTGTTCGCGCAAACTTTACTACAAACACAGACGGTAAAAAAAGTAAATACAATAAAATCGTCTTTCCTGTTGGAGCAACGCTGTAGCAATGGCTTCGGTTCTCAAGAATATACATAACAAAACATACAAATCGAGTCCACATACAAATCAAACATAAGGTATTTGATTGAATTATTGCAGGAATAACTCAAATAAAGACTGATTTGACATATGATATTTATCACAATATTATGGGCATGTCATTTTTATGTTGTTTACCACAATTTTTGATGGTGCTATGTCGGAACCGCGATAAAATATTTGACCCGATACGGTAAAAAGTAGAACTGAACAACTCCTATCATTTCGAGATCCAAAATCAATTTTGTGTACGATCATTTCGACATCCAAAATCAGTTTTATTTACGATTGGCCTAATTTGGTTTTAATTTGGGTGACAAACCTGATTTGAAATTCACTAAAATGAATCTTTCAGTAAAATCAATAAACTTAATTGTCAAAACTGACATCAAAACTGACTGAAACCGAATTCAGCTATATAAATTCAAAATCACTTTTGTTACAAAAATGGGACCAATCAATATCAAACCTGTTGTTTATATTCGATTTTGATTCCTTCAAAAGTTTCGTCTAACAACGTGATTTTAAAATTCACATAACTCGATGTGTTTTCAACCCATTTGATTTCTGCTTTGACAAATGATGATAAATTCACTGAAATCAAATTGTTTTTTCTAATTTAACATCAGTTACGGTGCTAAAATTGAAGTCAAGTCGACGCAGTTAAAAATCAAACTCATTTTATATCGAGAAATAGAACGATATTTGGTTTTACTTTTTACCATATCACAGAACATGTCTCATAGCATTTCCGGCATTATAAAGTTCAAAATTTAAAAACTAACTGCAAAATGGGAAACCTGATTAGTTCACTAAACACCGGTCATTGCTGCTAAGCAATCATTTTTTATTTCGTTTCATATATCAAGTGGTCCAAAAATGCACTCATCAATTCCAAAATATTTTAAACCAGCCTATAGTAGTAAGCAAATCTACACAAAGATTTACTAGTTACACTATTCCTGCAGCATTTTTCATTTCAAAGTTGGTGTCAAAAAAGGTCATGAAATGTTGCCAGAAGATCGGTTTTACCATATCGCAGAACATGTTTCATAGCATTTCCGGCATTACAAAGTTCAAAATTTAAAAACTAACTGCGAAATGGGAAACCTGATTAGTTCACTAAACACCGGTCATTGCTGCTAAGCAATCATTTTTTATTTCGTTTCATATATCAAGTGGTCCAAAAATGCACTCATCAATTCCAAAATATTTTAAACCAGCCTATAGTAGTAAGCAAATCTACACAAAGATTTACTAGTTACACTATTCCTGCAGCATTTTTCATTTCAAAGTTGGTGTCAAAAAAGGTCATGAAATGTTGCCAGAAGATCGGTTTTACCATATCGCAGAACATGTTTCATAGCATTTCCGGCATTACAAAGTTCAAAATTTAAAAACTAACTGCGAAATGGGAAACCTGATTAGTTCACTAAACACCGGTCATTGCTGCTAAGCAATCATTTTTTATTTCGTTTCATATATCAAGTGGTCCCAAAAATGCACTCATCAATTCCCAAAATATTAAACCAGCCTATAGTAGTAAGCAAATCTACACAAAGATTTACTAGTTACACTATTCCTGCAGCATTTTTCATTTCAAAGTTGGTGTCAAAAAAGGTCATGAAATGTTGCCAGAAGATCGGTTTTACCATATCGCAGAACATGTTTCATAGCATTTCCGGCATTACAAAGTTCAAAATTTAAAAACTAACTGCGAAATGGGAAACCTGATTAGTTCACTAAACACCGGTCATTGCTGCTAAGCAATCATTTTTTATTTCGTTTCATATATCAAGTGGTCCAAAAAAGCACTCATCAATTCCAAAATATTTTTAAACCAGGCCTATAGTAGTAAGCAAATCTACACAAAGATTTACTAGTTACACTATTCCTGCAGCATTTTTCATTTCAAAGTTGGTGTCAAAAAAGGTCATGAAATGTTGCCAGAAGATCGGTTTTACCATATCGCAGAACATGTTTCATAGCATTTCCGGCATTACAAAGTTCAAAATTTAAAAACTAACTGCGAAATGGGAAACCTGATTAGTTCACTAAACACCGGTCATTGCTGCTAAGCAATCATTTGTTATTTCGTTTCATATATCAAGTGGTCCAAAAAAGCACTCATCAATTCCAAAATATTTTAAACCAGCCTATAGTAGTAAGCAAATCTACACAAAGATTTACTAGTTACACTATTCCTGCAGCATTTTTCATTTCAAAGTTGGTGTCAAAAAAGGTCATGAAATGTTGCCAGAAGATCTCTAAAAATCGTCAAATATGCTGAATTAACATTCAGTAACAACGTGTATTCGAAAATTGCATTTTAACATAACATTTTATTGTTACAGAGACTTCAATAGCTATTCTACTTTTCTATATGTGCTTCTGACATGAGATCGAACTGATTAAACTCCTTGCTTACTATTACTAGATCATACTTGTATTCTCTTAGGGCATGTTCTCACTGCATCCGATCCGAATCACATTCGATCCGAATTGTGTTCACATTGCATTCGATCCGACCCGACACAACAACAAACTCTAATACATACCGTGTATATGTGCATGTAAATGTATTATTTCACACTGCATCGTCGGATTGGTATCCGATTCTGATTCAATTGAGATCGGATCGGATAGGAACGTAGTGCCTGTGAACACGGTCTTAATGCTATTTTATACGCATATAGCATATCTTGTTTGATTATAAACAAAACTTTTGTCGACTTTTTGCATGTTATTATGTCCAGTCTTATACTGGATGAGCACATAGAACCCAAAAATTAACACTACGCACAATAATTAAACTATTTAATATATATAGTTTATGAATATATAAAGTATATATATATACATTTTATAATATATATATGCTATAAAAATTTGAAAAGACCAATAATGTTAATGCTATATCATATGTGAAATACTCATGTTTGTAAATTTCTGGCTCCTGAAAAGTGTACTCAATCCAAAATTTTCAATAGAAACGATACAATTGGTGCCATCTTTTTTCTGAATTGGCTGATATTTTCAGTAATTTCCCACCAGTTGCCGAATGGTAAAAATCGATAAATGTTTAATATATATCTATTTAACAGCTGTTTTGTTGCATTGTTAAGAGGCCAAAAAAAGCTTGTCGCAGTTTTCGTATTAAATTTCTGAGTAAATAGGCATTCTTTTTTTAATTTGCTACATTTACCGCGACTGTCAAGTAGAAATTTATTCCATGATTTGGTAGTGGTAGTGTAAGCGATACCATATATCAGCGATGCTCATACAGCGTTTATTCTATTTTTACATCGTTTCAAAGCTGGTGTATGAATCGGAAGTATACATGTTTGATATATGACAATGAAGATCGTGCATCCCTTATCGCGAACAGTTAAAGCAGCGAAATTGTAAATATGACATGCGATCTGCAATAATAGTGGTCCATTATACGCTCTTGCTAACTTTATTATCATTATCGTGTTTCAGAAATACCATGCCCCTGACAAATATAACAATAGTTCTATAAGAACATGTGATTGTTGGAATAAATATATATTCATGAGTTAGTATTATCAAGAGTGCATTAGGGAAGAGTATGACACTTCCCTGCACTCACATATAAACCCGTGTTTGATGTCACGGGCGTTTTCGGCCTGATCCCCCGGTTTCTGGGGGGGTAGGTCGGGCCCCCAATCTTTTGGGGGGTATTATTATGTGAAGCGATATTTCTATAATTTGAACCGTTTCAGTTATTTCATAATTACGACTTCACATAATACCCCACCAAAAAATTGGGGGGGGGTCCGACCTACCCTCCCCCCCTCAGAAACTGGGGGGGGTCAGGCCGAGAACGCCCGTGACATCAAACACGGGTTTATATGTGAGTGCAGGGAAGTGTCATACTCTTCCCTAATGCACTCTTGGTATTATGTAAAAAAAATTTGAAATCTAATAGACCGTGTTTGCAACGGTTTAGTCAAACTTTGTAGAATTATGTGCGTTAATTAGAGAAAATTATATAAACTCAAATTCTGTAGGTGTAGCATTAACACGTAAAGTGAATGTCACTGAAATGATTTTGTTAAAAATTTTTACAGTGCATATAGAACAAAATGTACGTGCAGCACGATCACTCTAAAACCACTCCTATAAGAAAATAAACCAGACGTTATACCACAAAATTTAGAGCCAAAACTACGTTAAAAATTCCAATTGCCGAACAACAGATGCTAATGGTACTCCTAATTCCCCTCAAATTTTCAAATTTCACACGATATCCTGCGGTTTGCGTTCATCTTGGTTCCGGTCTTTCAAAACGAAATAATGAGTTTAAAATCCATTTTTCAACTGTCATTCAAATGTTCACAATCATCGTATTAATTCCGGAACGCTCGGTTATATGTGGTTCAAAGTTTCAGAGTGCATGCAAACTCAAACATTACACCTATAATAATGTACTTACAAGGCCGTCATAGCTAAAAAGATGGTGTATCCCTTCCCTGAATTACCGCCTCCACAAAGGAACATGTCCGAAGTCGACAAAATAGTAAAGCCCCCGATCCTGAGACAAATTGTATGTAATATTACTGGTTCATATAGCTATTTAGCCCAGGAATGGCTGCCGTTATTTCACACGACCTTAAAACTTATTTCATAAAGTCATCAGGCTAAGACAGTCTATTTAAGCTATGATGATTCATCATTTCAAACATTTTGCGTATAATTTAAGAATTTTTCAAAAATGTATCTGGATTTCATTAGCTATCTTATGTATTAGATCATTTTGGTTAGAAGAATTTGATTCAACAAAAAAGCGAACTGGACCAGTAAATATTCGAAAACGGCGCCTTATAGTTTCGATTTCGGTAGTACAATTAATTAATTAATTATTGAATGAATTAATTAACAGCCTTACAATTTGTAATATACTAGACCTAACAGCCTATGTTCCGGTTTCTAAATACGCCTAGCCTAAATCTAAATCTACCTCAGCTACCAAACGATACTTAGCATGCTGTTCCATTTTACGGTAAACGTAACTAATTTCAGAGTACTTGGACACTTTTTAATAGTGCTACTGCATTTTCTATTCCAACAATTGTGGAACGACAAAAAACTTTAAACGAAAATTTTTAAAGCTCACAGTTCATTGATTAGTTTATATCGCAGTGTACTTCTTTTCGGTGTCGTACTTTACGAAGCAAGGAATTCCTAAACCACATCATTCTAATGTATTGCAACTTTAAACCCAATCGTTTCAACGCAGCATCTAGTATTAAAAGGAAAAAAGAACACACTTTTTCATACATAAAGCTAGGTATCAAGCTTAAAAGAAAACACGTCAAACTGGTACCGGTTGCAAACCAAGTGAGCGATTTAGTTGGCACAACCTATCTATCATAGAAAACGTGCTATTATGATTGAAAGTGTGACCAACAAGACTGGTAACACATGCTAGCACAGGACACAACGACTGCCCAGTACGGGTCATGTTCCATTTATCTCTGTTTTAATATTGACTTCGACCAGACCCGTTGTCGGCGGAAAAGCATTTGATATGGCGCTTTTTTGCTCGTTGTCGGTACAACAGCTTTAATGCGGGTTGTCGCATCTGGGATAGCAAAAACCGCACAAGTCGGAAACAATATTTTCGATGCCATCGAGTTATGGTTTGCGTTATAATTGAAGCCAGATATTGCATTGTATCGTTTGAAGAAGATCAATGAGTGGGCATTCCGCCCATTCCAGTCAATGTGGCTAGATTATATATCACACTGGACAACTGGAAATTGTTAGTTGTGAAACACAATGAAACCCCTGTATTTTTAGCTTTTTATTCTATGATGACGGGTATTTCTAAAAGTTTGTAAAAAAATTAGATTGTCATCTGTTTCTAAAGTCTTAGGGATTTTAATGTATATATTTCTGAGACTTAAACTATATTAATTGCCAAATGGGTCGCTGTTTCAAATTATAATCCTGGAAAGCATTATTCCACAACCTCGACGTGATATTACCTATGTACCTTGTGGACAATCAGAGAATAAAAAACAATGTCATATCCACGTTGTAATGGCACTTCCTCTATACCCGGGTATATATAAACGAATGCTGGCTGAAAATAACTCAGCAATTAATTTTTTTTTTATGGCGATCGACAATTAGCGAACATTCCAGAACATTCTGCAAAGTCTAGAAACTTCTAGAACATTCCATAACGTCATTCCCAGAACCTTCCAGAACCTTTTATGACGACAATTGAAGAATCTTCCAGAACGTTCGATCACATGATCACATATTCGAGAATGTTCCATGAGTACATAAAAGCTAATGTCGAAACAGTAACGTATGACTTCTTTCAGTGCATTTGTTACGTTTGTTTCATTCAACTCCATTCGTGTTTTCCGTGTTTGTGTGTTAATAAACGTTTACTTCAAGTCCCGTTGTCTGTGTTTTTTCATTCACACACTCGGAGATACAACAGGGATTTTTGGCGCACTGAGTAGGATCCGTCCTCGACATTTCGGTCAAAGACTCGTTTCGTTCAATTCACGTCTTCCCCGATTGCCGAAGGGTCAAACACCGAATTCATCATGTCAGAGATTGCTCAGCTCATCGCCATGATGCAAAAGCAACTGGATGCTCAAGAGAAGCGACATCAAGAACAAATGGAGGCTATGATCAAAGTGCTACAACCGGGCGTCCAAACAAACGCCGGAGCCACCACCATGCCTTCTCCAATTCCGAATATTCCTGATTTTGAGCCGTTCGACTCAACGTCCGAACTTTGGCCAGACTACTGGGATCGATTTCAAACCTTCGCTGGAGCACATTCCGTGTCGGACAGCAAGATGGCCCAGATTTTCCTGACCAATCAATCCAAAGAGGTCTACCGCCTGCTTGGAAATCTCGCGCGTCAACAAAGTCCTCCAAAGGCCATCAACGATCTTGTTATGGACGATATCGTTGACTTCATGAAGAACCAGTACGATCCCAGACGTTTCGTCGTCCATGAAAGATTCAAGTTTTGGAGCGACATGCGACGGAAGCCGGGTGAAACCCTACAGGAGCTTGCGGCTCGTATCCGCCAAGATGCCGCAACCTGCGACTTTGCCTCAATCAAGGATCCTCAGGACGAAGCACTCCGGTCACGCTTCATTTGCTCCGTCAGTAACGAAGCCGTTCTGAAGGCCTTATTCAAAGTCAAAGATGACGAGCTCGATTTCGCCAGGGCGGTTCAAATTGCCGTTGAAACGGAAGATGCTGCAAAAGTCGCCAAAGAAACGGTGCATGGCGTCAAACCAAAGCCGGTCAACAAGGTCCATCAGCAGCGCACATCCGAAACAAAGGTAAAAGAAAAAAGCATTTCCGACCGGAAGAAACCCCGATTTCCGTGTCCTCGCTGTGGGAACAATAATCATCACGCGTCCGAATGCCGTTTTATCAACACGGATTGCAACTTCTGTGGTATAAAGGGCCATCTGGAAAAGGTTTGTCGCAAGAAGATTACAAGTGCTCAAAGCAAGTCTTCCGTTAAAAAGATTCAACAAGTTCAAATGGTCACCAACAACAGTTCCTTACCCAAGTTGGAAACATCCGTCAAAATTCACGACAAACCCATACGAATGGAAATCGACACAGCGACAACTGGCAACTTCATCTCCAAGCAAAATTGGGAGAAGCTGGGTCGCCCAAATCTGGTCAAATCCTTGTGGAAGTACGAATCTGCCAGTAAGCACAATTTGCCAGTGCTTGGAACTTTCGTCGCACGCACCCAGGCTCAGGATTCTAAGGAGCAACCGGAAGTCCAATTCACGGTGTCTGAGATCCCGGACCTTAACCTGCTGGGGCGCAACGCCGTAAAGAAATTGGGCATTTCGATTGACGAGATCATCAACCTCACTGGTGAGTGCAACGCGGTTTTCAGTCATTTGAAGCCGGATGTCCAACTTCAGCAACGTTGTCAAAACCTGTGCCAGGAATTTCCCAACCTTTGGAAACCGGAACTGGGCGGCCTAAAGGATTTCCAGTTGGAAGTTAAATTCAAGGACAATTCCGAGCCAATCTTCCGGAAAGCTCGTCCAGTCCCTTGCGCCCTCAAGCCGGACCTCGAAGAGGCCTACAGAAAAGGGATAGAAAAAGGCGTCTGGGAACCCGTGCAATTTTGCGATTATGGAACCCCCGTGGTACCTATCAAGAAAACGCTATTGCCAGGACAACAAAAACCCAAGTTGCGGGTTTGTGGCGACTATTCCGTTACAGTCAACACTCAACTGGAAGAGCATCGACACCCACTGCCTCTGCCGGAGGATCTAATGCAAAAACTCGGAGGTGGATACGGGTTTACCAAAATCGACTTGGCTGATGCCTACAACCAAATCTTGCTGGGTCCAATCAGTCAACGACGACTGGCTCTTAGTACACATAAAGGAGTTCTTCTACAGAAGCGTCTTCCTTTTGGGATCAAGTCTGCTCCCGGCTACTTTCAGCAAATCATGGAACAACTGACCAACGATTTACCTGGTGTAGTTGTCTACCTGGACGATTTGTTGGTCAGCGGAAAGGACGCCGAAGACCACTTTAACAATTTACGACGTTTGCTCAATCGTCTCGAGGACAAAGGTCTTCGTTGTCGACTGGAGAAATGTCAATTCGCTCAACCTTTTGTGGAGTATCTGGGTCACTATCTCTCTCATGAGGGAATCGCCAAGGGCCCCAAAGTGGATGATGTCGTCAAGATGCCAGCCCCAACAGACGTTTCCAGCCTGAAAGCGTTCCTTGGATCCGTACAATTCTACGCCAAATTTTTGCCATCTAATTTCTCGACACTCGCAGAGCCGCTGTATGCTTTAACAAAGAAGCATTCCAAATGGATTTGGGAGCAAGACCAAAAAGCGGCATTCCAGAAACTGAAGGACTTGCTCTGCTCCGAAAATGTCCTCGTGCATTTCAACAGCCAACTACCTCTGGGTTTGGCTTGTGACGCGTCAAAAGTTGGAATTGGAGCGGTTCTTTTTCATCGCTATCCCGACGGCAGTGAACGCCCCATCTTCAATGTTTCTAAAACGCTCACCGATACACAAAGAAATTACAGCCAAATCCAGAAAGAAGCGTTGGCAATTGTGTTCGGTCTGAAAAAGTTTTACCAGTACCTTTATGGAAGAAGGTTTATCCTGGTAACTGATCATCGACCGCTCAAAGCGCTCTTTGGCCCGGGCAAAGAAGTCCCACTTTTGGCCGCAAATCGCCTAGCTCGATGGGCATTGCTGTTAAACCAGTTCGACTACAGTGTTGAATTCCGCAAAACCAAGGATCATGCAAACGCTGACGCACTCAGCCGCCTTCCATCGTCCGAAGACGTCTCCTTCGACGAGGAAGAGATCGAGGACGATGCCGAAATGGTTTTTTCAATACAACACGTGGAAGACAAGTTGACACCGGCTAATCAAGGTTCGTTAGTACGAGAGTCTGCGAAAGACCCTGTTCTTTCAACGGTGCTCAGGTTTATACGTGAAGGATGGCCCCCAAAAAGAAGCGATGAAGGCTCGGAGATGCAACGTTTCCGACAAATTTCTGAATCAATATCCATCTGCAACGGTTGCCTGGTTCACGGAACAAGAGTTGTGATTCCAACCTCCATGCGACGTCGCGTCCTGGAACTGTTACATATTGGACACTTTGGGATGCATCGGATGAAGAGTCTTGCTCGCACGTCCGTCTACTGGCCCAACATTGACGAAGACATTGAGGCCACCTGCCGTCATTGTGTGCCATGTGGAGAACATCAAAACAAACCAGCAAAACCTCCCGTACATCCTTGGATGTTGCCTGAAAAACCGTGGAGCCGACTTCACATGGATCACGCCATTAATTTCATGGGCTCCAACTGGTTACTGCTCACAGACGCTTACTCCAAGTATCCTTGCATTCATCCTACACAAGCTGTGACCGCCAAGGCTACAATTGACCTCCTGGAGCAAGATTTTGCTCACTTCGGATATCCACACACGTTGGTGACCGATAATGCAACAGCATTCCAGTCTGAAGAATTCAAAGCCTGGTGTCAAGAAAGTGGGATCACTCACCTTACAGGAGCTCCCTACCATCCGGCTACCAATGGGTCGGCGGAAAGACTGGTACAAACTTTCAAACAGGCACTTCGGAAGTCCAACCTTCCTCCGAGAAAAGCCCTTCAAGAGTTCCTCATGCAGTTCCGTCGTACTCCAAATTCCTCAGGATACTCGCCAAGTGAACTATTGAATTCACGCCAAATCCGGACAAAGATTGATACGCTGCTTCCCTCTCCTGCTCACAGAGCACAAGGCAGACAATCCAGAGAGGCAACAAAGTCACAGCGTCGGGTATCAAAGATTATCCGGTCGTACAAAGTTGGAGATCCGGTCTACACGCTATACTTTGGGCCAAGAAGAGCAAATCAAGGTCGTTGGGTTCCAGCAATTGTCGTCAAACGAAAAGGAGCCCGCACCTTTAACGTTCGAGTCCAGCCAAAAGGTCCAACATGGAGAAGACATCTGGAACAACTCCAACCAAGGCATGTCTCGGAGGACGACACCGAACCTGGATCAAATCCCACCGTTTCTCCATCTCTTCCGCCCCGCAGCGGCTCCAGTCCAACTCCGGTTGCTAGGGACATTCAGATCAAAAACAACACCGTCCAGGAGTACGGTCCCCACAATCCAAGACGCTCCAATCGCACTCGAAAGTCTGTTCAAAGATTTTCGCCTTTACGATGAACGTCAGGCTAGGTGGGGAGGTGTTATGGCGATCGACAATTAGCGAACATTCCAGAACATTCTGCAAAGTCTAGAAACTTCTAGAACATTCCATAACGTCATTCCCAGAACCTTCCAGAACCTTTTATGACGACAATTGAAGAATCTTCCAGAACGTTCGATCACATGATCACATATTCGAGAATGTTCCATGAGTACATAAAAGCTAATGTCGAAACAGTAACGTATGACTTCTTTCAGTGCATTTGTTACGTTTGTTTCATTCAACTCCATTCGTGTTTTCCGTGTTTGTGTGTTAATAAACGTTTACTTCAAGTCCCGTTGTCTGTGTTTTTTCATTCACACACTCGGAGATACAACAGTGAGAAATATTCCAGGGCGAGAGTGAAGTTGGGTTTCGAATTAATAAGTAATGCTACTTGTGCCTGTGGCAACCGTCCGGACCCTAGCATCAAGTAGGTAGTGCTATTCTTGAGGAGACCGGATGAGTAATGGGCGAGGAATTGACTATCTCGTCGAGCCACCGTAGTTCCCATTTGTGATTATTTTTAGACCGGTGTCCATCGGGCAGGAATCTCCCCATACGATTCCCCGTCCGATAGGACGTATGGAGCGAGAAACTTCAACTGCACAGTAATCGACCGCTACCGTACAGTTTTAATAACGTGATTCGGCAGCCGTCCGGTGTAGGCCTGTTTAACATAACTGGTACTATTAGCGTAAATCTAAGGCCTAGGTCCAGGTACTCAGATAATCGCATAGTGGCTACCGTCCGGTGTCATTGTGTCAACCCACAAGGGGACGTACCTACTCAATTACTAAATAACATAAACCCCAACTACTATGGCTCAAGTATAACCCTTAAACATTACTTAGTATAACTTAGGGTTAAGGACTAGGCCAACACTTCTCCGCTTTGAATAACCCTAAGGACTAAAGTACTAGATAGGGATTGTAGAGAACACCGAAATTAGTGACCGAAGTGCATAGCGAAAGTGAAACGTCTGCCTATACAAATAAAGTGTCAGACTGTGCAATAGTAGACGTCAGGCCATGCAATAGTCTAGAGGTAGACGTCCAGTGGAGTACGAATGTGAGCTGAAAACAATCTGGTGCTAAAGAAAGTACCGCCGTTTTGGTTACGAGAGCTCAATCAGTCATTATTGAAAAACTAGTGCGAAGCCTGTGTGAGCAAAAATACGGGACTATAGAATAGTGCCGAGGCATTTCGAAACGAGCACTGAGAAGAGTACGATTATTCTGATGCGGTTATCGAAGCATACTGCCTCAAGCGAGCTACGGTGATACCAGTGCCTAACATTTTGTAGTTTCGTAATAAACATTATATATTTGTGTCTGTTGCCCAACTATCTGGAACTCGAGCAATAGAGCCGAGCAAGGATCACGCCGCAACGCGAAGTATAGGCCACTAGTACCTCTCACAAAAACAAAGGCGCGCGCCATATCAAGCGTCCCACCGACCTTCTACTGGCCACACCTCGAACCGCACAATCTTTCGGTGAGGAATCCCGTTCCATTTTTTTATTCCGATAGCCGACATAAAAAAATCCCCATCCAACCCCTACCCCCAAGAAAACAACTTAAAATAACATGATGACCACGATGTTGTGTAAAAGTGGGACAGTCTAAAAATAAAATATAGTGGTCAATGTTTTCGGTCTACCAAACTACCAGGGGGTTTCCGGTACAAACCCGCCCAAAAACCCAAAAATTCCTAAAAACAACGGGTTGGTCACCAAATTGTTTATTATATCTTTCCCTCCCTTCTGCGTCCGTGGGTTTTGTTTTCGTGCTTTTCTTCTTGTTTTCGTGCTAATTTGCATAATTAGCACTTGTTTTTCTGTTTAGCTAACTTAATGTTAGTTCGAGTTTCTAATTTTAGTTTAGTTCTGTTCGAGCCGAGTTCGAGATAGGTCGTTTTACGCTTAACTTCCGCTGCTCAGTTTCAAATAACGAGACTTATTCGGCACGACATAATGTAGTTTTCTTGCGATATTTATACGAATTCTTTATTATTTAGTCTTCTATATTTTATCTCGAGTGGTTACATGGCTAATCTTTGTTTGGGATTTGAATCATTATAAGTGGTTTCGAAGCTTTTGAAGGTTAAAACACAATTAGTAGCTTCTGTGTTTGATGAACTGCTTTCTTTTATGGCTCTAGTTATTGCCAAGGATCTGTGAGTGAATACCTGGCGTAGACTAGTTCAGTGAAATAGCAACCGATCTTAGCAAACTCCATCGTCGAGCCTTATAAAAATTAACGTTGAGTCACATGAGTGCTGCACAAATAGGTACTTATTAAGTACTTATTGAATTCGAGTGGAATGAGCGAGCGAAGCGAGTGGAACGAGAATTTTCAATTTTGGCTCTGGAGGGGGGTTGAGGAGGTCCTGTCTGTGTGTGTCTGTCGCACCTGGATCTCGATAACTGTTGGGCCGATTTTGATGCACGAGCTCATTCGAACCGCAATGGTCGATTTAGGTGTAGTGACGGAACCCGATTTTTGAATTTTTTCCCGTGGGAAAAGTTATGGTGCAAAATGACGTCATTTTGGCCCATTTTTCGGGCACACCCTCCAGTTTTTGCGACTTTTCTCAATAAGTAAACGAGGTATCCACAAACTAATAGGCTTATTCCATGTAGCTTTACCAGGGCTTTCCAATGATATATAACAAGTTTTTCAACTACTTCCCAATCTGGAGTCTATAAGCTTATAGTTGGCGCCAAGTTTCATATTTGGTGAAAAGTCGTGGGAAATGCACCTAAATGTGTGTTTTTGTTGCTTTTAGTGTCTTATATGGGGTTTTCTGGGCAGATAAACTCATTGCAAGTGTTAAAAATATTGTTGGGCAAATATTTTTACACTTCTGGTTCATACTTGGCATAAACAATGACGTTTTCGAAATTTTTGGTGAGAAGTCGTGGGAAAAGCACCTGAATCTGTGTGCATTGTTGCTTTTAGTGTCTTATATGGCGCTTTCTGGGCAGATAAACTTATTGCAAGTGTTAAAAATATTGTGTGGCAAATATTTTTCACACTTCTGCTTCATACTTGGTATGAAAAATGAGATTTTTCTCAAGTGTCGCTTTGAATTCTTTAACGTTCTTTTCACGGTCAATTTAGGGTTTTATTGAATTATTAAATTGTTAGTTCATTGTTTTTGTACTCGCTGTATGATGTTTTGTCTACTGCATACGTTGGCTATCAAAAGAGGCGGGCGTAACTATGACTCATCACTCACGGTTTATATAATGCTGCACCTGCGTACTGTGTGTAGGCTTTGTTTGTGTGTGCTTTTTACAACAGACTTCGGGGGATTGTTCTCACCACTCGAATTCTGGCTCGCAAGCGAGCTTCACTAGTAACTTATATAGCACAAATAGGTACTTACTTGTTAAGTTATTAAATTATCTTATTACTATTAGTTTTCCCATTTAAAACCTGAGAGAGCACGAGCGTAACCTAATCGTAACCAAGTATTAATTATAACACGCGCCCAGCTACCGTCCGGAAGCAGGAACGTTAACATAAGGAAGTATTAGCGTAAATCTAAGACCCTAGGATAAGGTAATCAAATAAACTTACGGATCTAGCCGTCAGGAAGGCTACGTACGAACCTCACAAGAGGAAATTATAAGGAAACTACTAGGTAGTGTAAATCTAAGGAAGGGGATAAGGTATTTAAATAAACGTACGGGTCTAGCCGTCCGGAAGGCTTCGTACAAACCTCATAACAATTAATAAATACGTACATTAAACCTCAAGTATCAGATAACTTACATAGAAAAATGGTGCGCTCAACACTGAGCTTGACAAAAATCAGCAAGGCTCACTCAATCAAAATTGAAGTAAAAAAGGACCGAAGTCTAAACCAAACCTTAGCGGTGTTTTACGAAACGAGTGGTAGAACTTTCGTACTTAATCAAGCATAGCTGGCTCAGATAGTGGTGTACTAAATAACTGGAACCGAACCGTTGTATAAACAGTTATTGCGTATTATACTAATTTCAATTAAAAATTCTAACTTTGGCTGTTTTGACGTCATATTGAAATCAAGTACCGAGCTGATCGAGGTATACGCGCCGCAACGCCATATAAACTAAGGCACAGAGTGATAAAGCTAAACGCGCGCCAAGAAAAGATAAATTATTTCCACCGGCATACTACTGGTCACACGTACGAACTCACAAATAAATTGAATACAATAATAATTCTAACGGTGACTCTTTTATTTTCTTATGGAAACCGAATAACGAGCAAATCGAGTAGTCACGCCGCAGCGCCGTAAGGAATAAAAGTACGCTAAATTAAGTAACGCGCGCTAAGGAAAGAACCAAGAATTATCCCCAACGGCATTCTCCTGGCCACGAGTGACGAATTCCGTCCCGTTTTAATAATCAGATAGCCGTCATAATAAAAATACCCTCCAGCCCCACCCCTTTGGATCATTAAAAATATAACATGCTGACCACGATGTCGTGTAAAAGTGGGGAACAATTATAATAAAATAAATTGGTCAGCATTTTCGCAAAAACTAAAAACGACCCCAGTCCCAAATAAGGCATAAGCCAAAATAAAATTTATTTATATCGTAATAAAAACTAGTAGTCCACATAATTGGGACGAATTACGTAAGTCCATCCTAAAACCTGAAATACCAAAAATGCCACTACAAAGAACGCCACCTGGAGCAAACATACACAAAAGGAACTGACAGTCGAACCAAAAAATACCAATAGTGAAGGCCAAGGAATGTCTAACAATACGACTAAAGAACTCGAAGAAATAATGCACGAGTTCGATCCAAATACCCCAGAATCGAAAAGAAAGGAACAACAACCCAATAAGGAAAACTTATAGGAAACGTGTACTGACTCGTTCCAAGAAGAAACAAACATAGAAGAATTGTTCCTCAACATAAAAGATTCGGGAAACGATACAAAAGTTACAACGACCAAAAGAACAACAATTACGATTCATAGCGAGACATGGAATCTTAACGAAAAAATTACAATTACGCCAATGTATGGACCTAGACGAACCAGAAATTCCGATGACACTACCGTGAACGGAATCATAAAATACCAATGACGACGAAATAATAATAGTCTGACAAAACAATGATATATACTCAACAGTCACAAGAACGAAACCAAAACGATTATCGACAGATAATCGTAATAAAAGGTGTGGAACATGACGCACCCTTCAATGTGGCTCAAATATATGCAACACCGCCGAGTAGCAATAACTTGAAACAAATAGAAGTAATAGTAACTACAACCAATAATCAGGGAATAACCAATATGGAACGGAGCACGGTCGAAATCCAGCAAGTACCAGAACTACAACAGCAATCAATGGCGAACGGAGCTCAACTCGGAACAAGCCAAACGGGGATAATTCAAAATTCAACTCGGGACATTCCCGAGACGATTAATGCGCACCGAAATCAAAACGGCGTAAATATACACCAATGTAGTATGAACTATGACCAAATTGGTATAAACCAAAATGAATGTGGTACGATTCAAGCGCAAAGCAACAACGATCAATGGGGTGTACAGGAAGAAATACGCAATACAAATCATACGCGATTTAAACCTAACAATGACCAAATGAATCATGATCAATCCGATGCTCGCGAAGAACATATTAATACAAACCAAACACAATTTGATATGAACTATGATCAAGTTACGAATTCAAAGCAAGTCAAAATAAACCAAAAACGACCTAATCAAACACGAGTTGGCGCAAATAAGGAACAAAGCAGTACAAGCCAATTGACGTACGCATGGAATCAAACACAAGTACTACATGTAACAAACAGTGGTACAACTCAAATGGCAAATATGTACAATCAAGCGCAAATCCCATATGTAACAACAAATTGTGACACATCCCAAACAATGGATACGTGGAATCAACAACAAGGAATAACCACCTGTGCAATTCAAAATGGAGTATACCAATACTATGGTGCAATACCAATAGCCCCTCAATACAACCAAATCCCATTCGTGGCAAACAATTCGGTGATCAATCCCGGAGTACCACTGGCAACAGCAACATCTTATATACCAACAACCATAACAAGTGACAATGAACCAACAATTGATCGAAGCGCTGGTCAGAGTGGCAACTAAAGAATTGTCACAAACATCAAATGCGATACAACAAGCGATTGGCCAAACAATTATGGTCAAAATGGAAAACGAAGTACGGCACTAACAACCGTACAAAGGTGAAACAAGTTTCGAAAGATTTCGCAAAGAAATTGAAAAAGCATTGGCCCAAGATGGTATTGATGACGAACAAGAAAAACTTCGAGTATTCGAAGCAAAAATGCGAGGAAAAGCAGAAGAATACTTGGAAGTATTAATACTTGAAAACGCTAAAGAATTTAACAACTACAGTGAGTTAACCAAAAAGTTCAAAGAACGATTCGATGTGCCAAAAACATTGACGAATCACATGAACAAATTTTAAAGCCTTATGGCAAACAAGAACAGTCAAAGACCTCATAGACGAGCTACAAATCTGCAGTACGAAAATTAACTACGAAAGCTGTTTCCGTGTCCATTGTCGAAGAAGTTCTCAAGTCAGCACTAATAACGAGATTAAAGAACGATATTCGAAATAGCTTATGTGCTACAAAAGAAGAAACTTTCATAACATTATCAGAAAAACGGAAGCAGTCGAAAGCGTAGACCAACAAATGACTGAAGGATTACAAGGCACGAATCAACAACGACCAAAGTATCGAAAGATTCAATCAAATCGATCGAACCAGACTCAAATAAGACCAAATATCGTTCAACTAATGTGGAAACCGAGAGTACAACAACCACAAATACATTGGTGTCCACAACGGGGGAATAATCAAACGATGCGATTACAGCAACCGCAACAACAGCAAACGAGGCAACCATGGATGATGCCAACAGAAGTGGATATGAGTTACCCACAACCAATACAACCATATTATGGACAGACGGGAATACAACAACTAACACCACAAACGATGCCATCTCAAATCAACTGGCAACAGCAGCAAAGAATGCCAGCACCAGTGGGAAACCAACAACCACGAACTCAGCAAACGTTAATGAATCAAACACCATCGAGATGTAACAAATGTGGAAAGTTGGGTCATAAAACGAAGCAATGTTTCTCAAGAAATCCCGGCCAAAGCACAAGAGACAACCAAAGAGTAAATCAGCAACGAAATCAAAATCGCTACAGAGCAATGCCGAACCGACCGAATCAATCAAATGGAGAAACGAGAAACCAATTATCGATGTCGAGCGTAGTGGAACGACAAAAGGGTCTCCAAAACGAACTGGAGAAAATCAAAGACATCATTAGACGAAAAAAAAAATAAAGTTCATAGAAGTGAATCAAGTCAACGAAACACAAGAACTCGAACCATGTAGCGACCCGACAGTCTTATCAAAATACTATATCGATACATACCCAGAAGGCATCAAAAGATTTACGAGGATCAACCCATACCGGATCTCAAAGTACGATTATCAGCGAGGAACAATATGAGAAACATTTAAAACACTTGCCACTCAGAGAAACAGCGCTATACGCAGCGGGATTCAACGGTGAATCAGCAGGAAGAGTAGTGGGCCATTTCTTTGTGCAAATCCACATGAAAAAATATGGAAGATTCCATTCATCGTAATCAAGAACTTAGATTTTGCAACATATGGACACGATTTGTTGGCAGGCTTCAAATTAGTAATCGATTATCAACAACTGACAATCAAAATGAATGATCAACGATACCCCATAGTTGGCGGGTCAACGACGTGGGAACAGTTAAAGGAATAGAAGTCGACCAAATCGAAATATGCAAATGCTCATATAAACAAGTGATTCCACCATGGTCGGCAAAATTCATCGAAGCAAAAATACCACATGGAGTAAACGATGGCGACACGATAATACTGGAACCTTTAATGAAAACTAACATCGGATTAGCAATACCAAATAGCGTTGTCAAAGTGGAAAAGGGCAACATCATGA
Organism: Trileptium ribeirensis; assembly: GCA_030248225.1. Classification (NCBI taxonomy): domain Eukaryota; kingdom Metazoa; phylum Nematoda; class Enoplea; order Enoplida; family Thoracostomopsidae; genus Trileptium; species Trileptium ribeirensis. The sequence goes on from JASANE010028308.1 coordinate 29,711, forward strand.
TACCAGTATGCACATAAATACGATAGAAATGGAGATCATCGAAGATCAACCGCTGGGACGCAAAGTAGAAGAAACAATCATAAGAACGGTGGTCAATGAAGAAAAAGCTCAAATAGCAATTGATCGATTTGAAAAAAAGCAAATGGAAAAAGAAAAACAAAATGGACCCAAATTTGGAAACGAGGAAAACCAATAATTAAATCATGGGCTAGCGATATTCATATGAAGAGTACACGGATAATATCAATGGTGGACACAGCAGTACAAGAACGGAAAATGGAACAACGGCGACTCAATATTGAGCAGTCCCAAGAACAAATAACACGCCAAAATGGCATATGAACAATATAGAATTACCAATCGAAGTCGATCTCGAAAAATCAGTTACGAGAATGAAGAAGAAAAGGCGTACCTAGCAACTGTATTGCATAATTACCAAGACGTATTTTCAAAATCTGATTTCGATATCTGTATCAATACACAAATGGAACATTATATTCAAACCACTGTTGAGAAACCGATATATACAACAATTGCGACGCTTACTATATGTAGATCGAAACCAAGCGAGCAAGCAAGTACAAGAAATGCTTGATCAAGGAGTTATTAGAAGATCATATGGCCCGTGGGCTTCACCAATCGTCCTAACCAATAAGAAGGACGGATCAAAAAGATTTTGTGCGGACTACAGAATGCTAAATTCGATCACAAAACGGGATAGTTTTCCGTTACCATGAATTGACGAAATTCTAGACGCATTACGTGGAGCGAAATACTTCTCTACCTTAGATCGTAAGTCGGGATACTGGCAAATACCAATGAACGAACAAGACAAAGAACAGACAGCATTCATATGTCATGAAGCATTTTTCGAATTCAACGTCGTACCATTTGGATTGACGAACGCGCCAGCAACGTTTCAAAGAATGATGCAGTTGGTATTAGCGGGCGTTCTAATGGAATCATGTCTATGTTACTTAGACGACATTATAATATTTTCGACATCGTTCTGTGATCATTTGTGTCATATTAATCAATTACTACAGCGATTGCGAGCCTCAAGAGCGAACCTCAAGGCAAAAGGGTCGAAATGCGAATTCCTAAAGGAAGAAATCCCGTTTCTGAGATACAATGTATCGAATAAAGGAATATCAACAGACCCTGGAAAGATTGAAAAAATATAAAATTTCTCCAAACTGAGGACAGTGACGCAACTTAAAAGCTTCCTTGGTCTAACCGGATATTATACGCAGTGCGTACCTGATTATGGAATGATAGCAGCACCATTATACGATATTACAAACAAACGAGCAAGAATGGTGAAATTTAGTCAATTGTGGTCGGAGGAAACCCAACAAGCGTTCGATACCCTAAACATAAAGATGACAACACCTCCGATATTGGGATATCCAGATCCACACAAAATAGGGAGTAACCGGAATTCCGGTTCCGGCGAAAATCGTGTTCCGGCTGCAGTTCCGGCAAAAGGCAAAAACTATACCGGAACAGGAATTCCTGCTTGAAAATTTTGTTTCATATTTTCCACATTTTTACTTCATCTGTGGTTCAGACATATGTAATATATACACAGTGATCAAGTTCCAAAAAATCAAACAAAAGAAAATATTAATTCAGCAAATTGTCGTGTGAAACTAAGTAACACACATAATTTAAATATGAATTTGTGCTTCTTTTTTATCTTAATGCATGAGTAAACTTAACTTGCGCCCATCGACTATCCTATTTTGTAATAGCCGACAGCGAATCGCAAACCGTTGTTGCGAAACAAATGCCGAAATTTCATCGGTTTTTCGATAACAGAAAGTTGGCAAAATCAGAAATAAGCACCAAAAATTACACCTTGTATTCTAACAGATTTTGACGATCTTGAATTTGCAGAAAAAACTGTTATGTAATGCCTATCAGCCTTTGACTTGTATTTATCGCTGTTCCTTAACAAATTTAACGTAATAGTGACGTCACAAATTAATCGGACCCTTCGTTTACCTTACATTGTTCGCGAACAAAGTCAGAGAATCCAAATCCGCTAGGTTTTTGGCTTTCAAAAAATTCGGAAATTTTCGCGAACACAAATTTGGCGGATTACTAACCTAGAGCTATGTGTTCGCGAACAGTTTTACGCCGGATTACGTTTTACCAAAAACGTTCGCTAACAGATTTTTAACCAAAATGGCAAAATAGAATTATTGATAGGCGTGGGTTAAGTTTACTGTCGCATAATCCTACAGGAGTTTGCTAACAAAACAAAGCCACCTCGATGCGTGTAGCAACTATTTTACACATTCAGAAATCTGCGGGGTATGTTACAATTAAACCGGTCCAACTCGGTAACAGAGGATTATTTAGAAGTACTTAGCTGTGAGCTTGACTAACATAAATTGCGTAAAGCACCAGCTAGTGTGATTTTGAATTTGGCAAATCAATCTACATTGAAGTAAAGTAACATATCTGCAACGCAGTCAGAAACTGCGTTCTTCGTAATGAGCTATATTTATTGAAACTGTTCGAGCAGAATAATAGTTTTCATTTATAGTATTCTGATCACAAATTTACCATCATTATCATATAGCTGACGAGCACTGGTTGCACTACAGTAGCCTAAACATTGTCTCTGACCACTGATCAGAAAATTATATTATACCTTCCTAGATTTCTGTTTAGAACCATATAAATCAATAATTTCAAGTCACCTACAGAATAACATGTAACCCACACATGTTTTGTAAATCGAGGCGATTGAAAATATAGCGAAAGTGTTTCATCTACGCTCCATACAGGCGTGTTTAGTTACAAGCACATTCAGTTTCACGCAATTTAACGTAGGGCTGTATAATGAAAGGCGTTTTTTGCTCTGAAGGTCCAAAAACCAAAATACTGATCAATAAATAAACATTATTGGCTTCCTCAGTATCGTCAAAGTTCCAAGAGGCAATAATGACATCGCAATACATTAAGTTTAATGTAAAAGTTATTTCTAATATATACATTTTAAATTCACTGTACCTTCATTTCCTCCTTCTTCCGTTTTACTATGTATAAGTTGCGAAGACCAGGGTCCGGATCCGGTTTAAGTGGACGGTTCCGGTTGCTGGTTCCGGTTCCGTTTATTCACTGATACAATCCGTTCATACTATATACGGATGCAAGCAGACTTGGTATTGGATACATCCTAGCTCAAGAAGACGAAACGGGAAGCGAACACGTAATTCATTACGGTAGTAACAAATACACGACGAAGAACCCGGTACTCAATTACGGAACAAGAACGCTTGGCAGTAATCTGAGCAGTGCAACATTTCCAGCTGCATGTGTTGGGAAACCATAGGACGATTATTACGGATCATACACCGTTGGTCCAAATTCTCAACAAGAAACGACCGTTCGAATAAATGACCGTGCGACTAGCCCGAATGGCCAAAAAGACTCTTGAATACGAATATACAATAGCGTGTAAGCCGGGACAATATCATCAGAATGCAGATTGTATGTCGAGACCACCAGTAGTTCTTGGAACCGAAAATTTGGAAATGGGGGAAGAAGTAACAAAGAACCGATATAAACTGCTAACAATTAAACGAACTGGTGGAAACCAACAACAGGCAATCCAAATAAAAATGAAAGAAGTTGAAAGAAACAGACAGATCACGAACTAAATGAAAATCAAAAGAAAGGAAACCAAAGAATCCAAAAGCACCCGATAGCGGCGGTAGATCAACAAAAACCTTATTCGGATGAATCATTGATAATCGAACCAGAAGTACAATTACAATCAACCCAAGAAAAGAAAAGTCAATCATCTAAACCAAAATGAAACAAAGAACTAATAACCGGTGGTGGCAAGAAAAGAACGTTTAATAACAGCGATTTAGTCCTAATGAAAAATCCAAACAAATCATCAATGATCCCTTATAGCAGCGTATACAATCCAGAATTCGATAAACTTTTCCGAATTTTCAAGTTAAACATTTTATTAGTAAATGTTGGTAGTTCAACTCAAAGGGCAAATGGTATAACTGTACCGAATTTAAACATTTTGGAGGAGACCCAGGAGATTAGCCAAATTAAGACGTATTAAAAAAGAATCGCGTCAACGCTTAGCTCCCGAAGATTATTACTGCGGAAAATTTAAATGGTCCTGGAATGAGGATAGGGTTTACTTATTAAATGGGTCCAATGCGATAGATATTTCTTATGATTCCGCCAAGCTTGCATAGGATTGGAGGATGACCCCCAGGAAGCCTTATGGTATTGTGCACCCTGCATAAAAATTTGTACGACCCAAGAGCAGATTTTACAAGGAGTAAAACATGATCACACCTATGGAGCCAGAACTGAATAAACATTATGAATGATAATGACTATATAATAAATAACTGTATAGAATTTCTGAATAATCCTAAAGTCAAAAACTAAAATCATTATTAATAATTACGGTGGTGGTGTTGCGATTGAGGAAATTTCAGTACGAAAGTGATAACGATTAAGAAACGACCGCGTGGAACGAAATAGCGAACCAACAAAAACCAGCCTAGCGTCCGATTCCTGAAACAACAACGACGGAAAATTCTCAGAGCGTTGGGAATTATCAAAACAAAAATAATTGAGCAAAAAAACGGTTCTATAACGTTATTACAATATATACCGTTCTCGTGAGCTCTTCCGCGCTGTCGGGCCCAGTCGTCAGGAGGCGTTTCTTTCTTAAACGCTCCGTCCTCAGCAGGGTCGACACCCCGGCTCGTGACCAACTCTTCGACGAAGATCATTCCTGATGTGATCGAACTTTGTCACGCCTAGAATCTACAGAAGTTCTCGAACGTGTTGCTGGCTAGCTGACTTTGCTGTGAACGTTTCGCAGGCGTAGAGCAGAATTGGTCGGGTGGCAGCATTATATATCTGAAATTTGGTGGGAACGGACATGTCTGCCGAGTTCCACGCATGCCGTAGGCCCGCAAAGGTTGATCTGGCACTGTTTATGCGGTTTTTAATCTCGGTGTTGCAAGCGCCTGATCCCGCAGAAGTGCTGCCCAGGTAACATAATTGTCCGACGTGTTCCAGATGTCTTGACGTCTCTCGATGCAGCAGGTCATTACTTTGGTCTTCTGCGGGCTGATCACCAGACCAATGCACTTTGCAGCTGTGTCAGCTCGATTCTCGTTTGAACACATTTTGTAGTTCGCTGGCTGACGATGCAGCTATGGTTATGTCGTCGGCTTAAGCGACATCTGTGAACTTCATGCCATTTGTGTCGAAAATAACACCGTCTTGATTAGCAAGGGCGGTCTCCATCACCCATGTAATTGCATTATTGAAGAGGATCTGGGTCAAGATTGACCCGTGTCTCACTCCAGACGTGACCTCAATGCGTTCAGATAACGTGTCATTTATTCGCACACGGCAGTAAGATCGTTCAAACAACGACTTGATTAGGGATACGATCTTGGCCGGCACTGCGTCCGTCTCCAATATCTTGTAAAGCGATTCCTGGTGAACTGAGTCGAACGCGGCTTTGAAATCAACGAAGGCCACAGGAACTGGTCTCTGATATTTATAAAGATTCTGGAGCATGATCGTCATGCTCAGTATCTGGTCTATTATGCTGGGACCAGGTCGAAAGCCGCACTGTTGCTCACGTTTAAATCGTTCCCGCTTCTTGAAAGCAATATTCAACAGCGATATACCTCGATAGCTGCAGCAGATCGACTTGTCACCTTTCTTGTGGAATGGAATGACGACGGCGGTACGCCAGTTCTCTGGCATGACCTCTTTGGCCCATACGTCGCAGATTGTGGCGTGCAGCTTATCAAAGATGTCTCTTGAGATCTTATAGGATCCGGTGCAATACCGTCCCCTCTGACTGCTTTTCCGCTGCGAAGATCTTTTACCGCTTTGAGGACTTCGTCACGCATTGGTGCCGAGTGATGGATCGCGCATTCGTAAAAACCTTTGAAGGGAAGGTCGTCTTCCTTTAGCGGTTCCGCGGGCGGATCATTATGTATATATAATGACCAAAATGAACGTAGTATTGTCATTGAAGTATAGCCAGTGTATATTGCTAGCATTGGATTTTAAGCGGGCTTAGGGACATGAATTTGGAACGACGAAATGGCAAAAACGCGCAGAGTACCCAGTCGTTCCATTTCTATTCGCTTTGCGAGTTACTAGTTTATTTTAGTTTTTTTAATGTAGTGCTTGTAATATTTATTTACTTTATATATTTTTATAATACAGTTTTAGCATGTTTTTTGTCCAACATACAAAATAGGTTTAATAAATTACATTCAGGTTATCAGCCTACACAAAACACCGGATTATCAGCCTACACAAAACACGGATTATGAATATAATATAATACATGTAATACGCGTATATACCTGCTGATATTAATTCATTACAACTGTTCGCACATGGCGAAATTATCCCGTATTTTGCTGTCCACAAAGCAAAGCATCCTCGCCGGGCGACATGATATATTGCGATACGTTCCGGAACACGAAACAGTTCGTTGGGAATCTCTCCGCGGCTTACAATACTTCCTAAACGAACACGATAATATGTTTGTTCTAACCGGTGAGGTCGAATTGAGAGTAAATATCGAAATAAATATCAATATTCTTGGCTTGGGGAATATATTGGAGTGCAGTCAATGGCTAAAAATTACGCTTCAATTTAAGGGGGCCTTTTTGATTGCTGGTCATTTAGTGTGGAGAAAATTGTTTACTGTGTTCTGGCCAAAAATGTACGTATTGATAAAACTTTGATACTGTGGCTTTTTAAACTACCAAAATTATACCTGCGTTCCCCCAGTTCCTAACTGGGGAACCTAAAATACCTGAAAGCATATTTATGCAATTTAGCTTTTGATTGCAATTATAACTACATCGTGAAGCGGAAATTTTAACTGTGGAAAAATTTGGCGATTTTTTAGACAAAATGGGTAAAAATTCGCATATTTTGAGTCCATCACAGAAAAATTTAGTAATTTTTAGTGGCTCAAGACAAGTACTTGGAGTTGGGGGAGACCAAAATTTACCTGGCAGCGTGAACTGGACACACCTAGGAAAGGTCCAAAATACCTGGTGAACCCCCTTTTCATCTAGGTGGGGAGGCCGGATACTCTTGAAAGGTACGTCACACGTTTCCATCAACAGTTGCTTTCTGCTTGACGAGTGAAAATAATTTCGCCTGGAAAATGAAGTTCAGTATACTATTTTCGTTTCCACGAAATATTTTGATGTGTTTATAATATTGGTTTACTGTGGCGTCCATCATGTTTTCGCTTTTGTAAATTTGTCAAACTTAACCTATTTACAATGAAATTATGATATTCATTGGTGCTAGTGAGTGCATTTAAGTTTATGATGCCACGTAGTTGATCTTCAGCACTGGACTTTCAGTAAAGGTGATTATAATATGCGATTTTTACGGTAAAATTATTGGAATTTATACCTTCGTGTGCTTAGTTTGGCACAATGGGCAACCAGTCGCTACATAGGGAATATCTTTTTCTCTGCGAATTTATCACCAATTAAATTGTTAAATCGAAGGTTGGCACCCATTTTTGTATACTACTGCAAAACCACAATTTTTCTTTCGTTCTGTTTTGGTTATTTGATGTTACTGAGATTTGATGTTTGATTATTCGATGGTTATTACTGATGATTTTAGTCTCCGGTTAATTGAAATGGAGCAAATAAGTTTACTCTTATGTTCAATTTTTAAAGATATTTGTGCCTGAAAAACTCTTGCTGGTTTTCGTATTTTTCGAAGTGTAAGCACGTATAACGTTGCTCATGCATGCCACTTTGGTCATTAGACAACCAAAAACACTGCCATTTTGAATATTTAACAACCAAAATAATGACCAACACCAAAAATCGACGTCGATTGAACTCTTTGACATTGTGGTTACATTTGGAGATCTAGCGATACTTAGTTATTATTCGTCACATCCGCATCAGATCGCACAGTTTAAAATTACTAATTCTCATTACTTTTGGTTGGTGTCCAATGATCGCTTCTTATACTGACTGACCTTCCGCCCATGGGAGTCGTTGCTCGCAGTAATATCGCACCGGTGGAGGAACACCCACGGGGAAATTGACGGAACCAAATAATCAGGAACCCGCTATATTGTTCGTTGAGCGATATCAATCTTGTAGCATACCGCTTTGATGAAGCTTCCGCTTGAACGCTTAGATGGATTGGACGTTAATCACATGTTGAGGTAGATTATTCTATATCGATACGTGCCTTTTCGCAAAGCTATATCGACAATAGTTTGGACGAGATGTGTGTCGACTGCGACGTTTGTAATTATGGCCTCGCAGTTGAGTTGCAAGTGGGATTGAAACATTGCTGATTCATTGATCGGCGTCATATTGTGTGCTATATATTGCTTCTTATATGATATGCATGCTCATTTTTGGTCATAATTTTGTTTCAGGTGCGGGCATGTCAACAGAAAGTGGTATCCCCGATTATCGGTCTAAAGATGTTGGTACATTCTTCCGGCCACCGTACCAAAGGCCAATGACATACCAAACTTTCATTCAGTCAGAAAAAGCTCGCAAAAGGTATGTAAACGATGTATATAAATTATTTTATTTCAGCTTTAAACCCATATCATAAAAATTATGAAATGCGTCATTTAAATCATTTTCACAATGTTCCGCTGAGTTTTTCGATGTTAATCTTATTTTAATCAAGGACTTGTCGGATTGCTGGTTCTTAATACTTTATATGGACAAGTAGTTGGCGTCATTCCAAAAACCCTGTATTCGGTTTCTCATAACCTTGTCAGTAAATAGAACTTTAGCGCAATGTAACGATTAAGGATCTAAGTAAAACGCTTGCCACGGCGCTATCGGCATTCTAAGCCGTAGCCTAGACAACACATCGTATATTATAAGGCTTACATTAAGCCTTAGTCTGGAGCTTGCACCCTCGAACCGCCCGCACGAAACATAACCATGTTTTTCAAAACCATATAACGTTAGACTCCTAAAAATTACATGTATGGGTCGAACTTTGTCGATTTGTTATTTTACGCGTTGTTGTATGTCGATGTTTTATGAGGGTTGTAGAGCCCCAAGTGCATATGTAGTGCTGTCGGAGCTATACTCTGCAGCTGTTATTACATTAAAGTTTTTGCTACGTAAGTGATGTTTCTTTCAAGCGATATATTTCTGTTCTACCAAAGGTATGTGAAGTAAATTCAACTTGCACCAGCAACGTAAATTTCTACAGTAGTGTCATACAATAAGATTCCAGTTTTTCATAGACATTAATAAATCTCAACTTCGTTAATAATGCTTTCTATGTACTACACTAGTATGGGTTATTAAAGTACAGGAGCGGAGGTTTCCTCAAATAGCGGTCGACTGTACGAAAAGATTATATTTTTGTCTATCTGTGTCACGCATAACTCATTTTCGTTTTTGATTTTATTTGACTCTTAATGGAATCTAATTGTGCATTTATTTTTGAGTATGCCGACTTCCTGCTAAAATTCTTACAAAATCTTATGGAAAACATAGTGAGTTTGGCAATTTGGGTTCTAATGACATTTAAATATTTATCAGAAGCGTCGAATCGAAAGCTGGAAAGAAGTTAATCCTCTCGTTTAATTTCACAACTGTGCTAGGCTATAACTTTTTTCAGAGCAGCCCAAGTAACTGAAACTTTCAAAATTTTGACTAAGTGTTTATCGAAATTTCTCACTTGTGTGTGAACGACGAGTTTATCGCGTGATGTCTCAAAATGGTCGAAAGAAGTGAGCGGAATCTTACCATTGAGAGTCATAATAACCGTGGGAAACAATTTTTGTCAGCACAGTCGTGTTCGAGATGTAAAACACTCCAAATCAGGTAAGTTTTCTTGACTAAAAGTGCTTACCTGGAGTTTATTGCTTTTTATGGGTAAACTATGGTTTATAGATTTATTCAACTCGTTATACACTTTAATTTTATAGTTTTAAACATTAATGTTACCCTAAGGAACGATTTTGGGAACTAAAATGTTAAATTTTGACATTTTTCAATGTAGTCTTATCTAAAAGATTAGAATGGATATACTGGCTTTCGGAGTTGCTGAATATAATGAAATGAAATATATATGCGTGGTATTGATTCTATAAGATGACCGCTGACGACTTGAAAAATGACTGCTGAAATTTTATTTTATCTTGAGAGTTGCGATTTGTAAATTTCAAAAGTTTTAGTTTTTCTGACCATTAAAGAAAGAAAAAAACATATTCCATGTTTTGATATCTGCTGAAGATTCGGTAATGTTGCCTGTAATGTTCTGCTGGTGTACGATTGTCTTTCTGGGACTTGTCCAAGACTCGAGTACTCTAATTTTGCAACCTCGAGATAGCTATTTAACGCAACCTAAGCACTATCGCTCCGTTTTCCCTCGTCCTGCGAATTACTAGTCTATGATTTTTTGTTAGGTATTGGGCGCGGAATTATGTTGGCTGGCCGGGCTTTTCAACAAAACAACCAAATCGCGGTCATTTCATTTTGGCTGACTGGGAGCGACAACGACGAATACAGTGGCTTGTCACGCAGAATGTTGACGGACTTCATCGCAAAGCTGGCAGTGAAAGACTAACCGAGCTGCACGGAACTACTTACAGGTATGTAACAGTTTGGAACTAAGTTCGTTGTAGGACTGGAAAGGTCATTTCAAGTGAAGATATGCTGTCATCAATAATTAAAAAACAGATTTTTAACTTAAGGTTGAATATATATCTAAGAGAACTAAATTGGGGTATGTGTCGTATTTATTTGGCGGCGTCTTTTCGTTCCATTTTTGAAATTTGAAAAACAAATCACAACCCGGAAGTACCTCCAGGGACCGATTTGTAAATGAGTTATACCGTAAACTAAATAGAATCAAAATTTGATCTGCCAAATCAAAAGGACCGCTTTGTGAGTAAAGCGATTTAATTTCACTTGAGCTTACATTACTACATAGCGAAGCTAATATCAATAGGCATACGAACTACAAATGATTTATAATTTTAGCCGTCATATTGTAGTGACCATGTTCCTAAATATAAAAACCCAACGCTGTCACAAACTAAACAGCTTGTTTAGCAGAACAGTGGATGGCAAGTTCGCCAAGCATTAAAATTGTGTTGTATCGAGTTAATGCATACTATACTGTTGTGTTTAAATGCAATAATATATAAAGTCGCCAGTGACACAAAACATACTGTTTTGAATAATAGCTTCGAATATGTTTTTTGTTGCGCCGTTGTTTTTGTTGCTGCTCTGCGGTAGAACAAAATAAGTACGTTAAATTTTGATACTTTCGTTTAAAAATGACACAAAATATTTTATATCAATTCCGTGTCTAAGCTAAGTGTCTATTATCATATGCAGCTAACAATTGAACGATAATTTATTCGCTTTCGTACGTATATAGATTCGATTTTAATTCTTTGGATATTTCTATTATCTGCTACAGGGTGATATGCCATTCGTGTCCCAAAGTTTATGATAGACACGAACTTCAAGCAATAATGGCCGAAATGAATACAGATTGGTACGCGACTAGTGATGTGATCACGCCAGACGGTGACGTTATACTGAGCGATGAACAAATTGCTCCTTTTAAACCTCCGAAGTGCAGTTGCGGCGGTAATTAATTATATTGTTTTATGCAAAATTAACCGACCGGCAGATTATTGATGATCAAGTGTGTAGGTTTTTAGAAAATGCACACGTATGATAATGTGGAATCACTTAGCGTGATTCCAAATGATTATTCTTCTGGATAATATTATCTTCATTCGTCACGAAGGGTAGGACTGTGTAGACTATTATAACATCATTTTCCCCTATCATTTCATTCAGAAAAGTAGCTAGCATATTTGAAGCTGTGGATGTGCACTATATAGCGATAGTCACCCATAAATTAGTGCAGTCACACTTTGTTCAAATTTTAGTTGAGTACCAGAGCAAAAAACTGTATCAGTGGCGACGCACAGCCAGCGTTAGATACTTTCAAAACATAGCATAGTATTCGCCAGAAATGATTGGCACCTTGCAAAGTCGAGCATAGCACAAAATTAAAAAACATTTACCTGTTCTCGGACAGAATTCGAACGACTGTCAAAGAATTTTTTGAAAAGTGTGACTAAAATTTTTGAACAGAGATATTGAATACATTTCGAGGAGGATTTAATATTTTTCGAACAGTCATCTAACGATCGTCGAGCGAACATACAATGAACAACGCTCATGTGCAGAACACTGTGCTGCGTGGCCTACTAGCGAACCGTACATAACAATATCGACAAGCATCACGATAATTAGTTGCTTTTACAAACGAACTGCTGGGCTTGATTTCGAAGTACATCGCAAAACTGATATCAGTTTGAATAGTTTAAGCCAGAAAATCATTGGTCAAAAGTTGACGGAAATATTGACGCAGATGCAAAGTTGTTAGCAATGGGTTCAGGTGATTACCTATGTCTAAGTCAGGCTAATTTGTTGGTTGCCGATGCTCAGATTCCCTACATTGTAATAATGTGTGTATGATTTTTGACCCAGTTACACTGGTTTTTTTAGTTTGGCCCTACTTTTTTAGTAAAAATAAGTGGTCAAATAGAGCTCAGGTAATGGTAGACATTATTTGTTTATAATTCAGTGCAGGACTTTAACAACGAATTATAATATTGAGTGCCGACGGAAATTATAAAGATAACACAGTTGTGACCTGTGGCCCATGGTAAGATCCTCCAAATCACGCGCAGTCTACTTAACCGTAAAGAAACTAGATGATTATGATTGAAAAGTCAAATAATTTTTATTAAAGTTCAATCTTAGCGTTGCCTATAAAAATTTGGTTACAACCAAATGGTCCAAAAGTATCCGATGATAAATCTACCAAACGAAATAGTTATATCACGAGGTATATAATATGTTACTAAAGAGTGTAATACTCTCTAACCAGATCATGTTAAACCAAAAAGCATATCGCGGTACGCTTCGCGTTGTATTTCCGTCTGTATTTCAAGAGCGCACAGCTGATCTGTCACCCTTTCATTTAGTGGCAGGGTGACGTCTGTATTCTGAGGGTGGACATTTTATCTCACCGCATCGGGCTTCTCGCTTCTCTGAAAATTTACGAAGAGCCATTAACTGGATGAGTTGCGCTGGATTTTGCCAGGTGTATTAACTTTTTCTATCCTAGATAGAACGGTGGGCTTCAAAACATAGTGTCTGTAGCGACATTGTTAAAATTGATAAAAAATGATACGAAGCGTTGAAAGAAAGTCTGTAATGCAGTAAAAGCAACTTTTCGACTATTTTTCACTTAATTTCGACGAATTTTTAACTTCAGTAAAAATTTCTGTAAACATTCGATCAGTTTTTTATGTCAACTGGATTGTTTTATCCGTGGGGTGATCAACTATTTTCCGATTTTGCCTTGAACATGAGCGTGTGGGCACCCGTTTTCTACTGGTGTTCACAGAAAACGGCAGCCCAACTCTTCGAATTTAGAGAAACGATTTTACTTCGGTGGAGGGTCAATATATCGCTCAGGCATTTCGTAGGAGGACAATGTTCCCCAATGAAACACAAAGGGGATAACGCGTAACTGACCGACATCCCTTTGTCTAGACATGCATAAGTTGAAGAGTCATGCTATTCAGTAAAATATAAAGTAGTATCTCGCAAGCGAAGGTAAAACGGAGCGAGTGTATTTGCCTTGTTAAATTATCATTTTGTTTTATCACCTGTAACAGGCTATGTTTGATGTATATAGCATTACAACATCTTGAACGGTGTATCCATTAAAAATCATAAAACATCGTCCGCCCTAAACCCATCGAAAAGAAATCACAACGCATCAAATATTTGTGCTCGGCTCTAGATAACCAAATCATCGTATTCAACCTACCGGAAAACCTATATAGATAATTTTTTATGACCTGTGCGCAATACCTAACCAAACACCCGAAGAAAGGTTATATTCTGGAAATCAGGTTCATTATGTCTAAACCCATTGTAAAGGCATAAGATACTCGTGTTGGTCTCTAGATAACCAAACTATCATGTTCAACTTACCGCACAACCTATGAAGACAATTCTTGATAACCTGTACGAAACACGTAACCAAATAACACAAGGCAGGCTATATTATAGAAGTCGGGTTCAGTGAAAAAATTCATTGAAAAGGCATAAAATATACATGCTGGACTCAAGATAACCAAATCGTTATATTCAGCATTCAGGAATGTCTATATATAGACCATTCTTGATACCATGCACGCAATACATAATCAGACAAATGAAATCGCTCTACATTTTAGAAAATCGGATTCGTCGATCGTAAAACCAACGACACCCCATGAAAAGGTATAATATAGTTGAGTTGCACTCTTGATGGCAAAACCATCATATCCAGCGTGCTTGATAACCTAGTAGACACTCTTTGTAAGGTAAAACATGCAATAACACGGCGAAATTTGAAAAATCGCTATTTCTTGGAAATGGTTGATGAGCCATATATTCGGTGCAGGCTAGTGGGCCAAGAAGAGCTGGTGCCGAGAAAATTCGTGAGCGAAGATTCTAAACTTCAATGCAGAGTGACTCTGTAAGACGTGGCCTCTATTATTTTGAAGGCTTGTCTGTTACGAGAATGAGGCAGTGCGAAAAAACTAGTGACCCGCAGGCCACAATTAGAAAACATCTGAAAACCTGTTTTTTTCTGCATTTTGACCGCGAAAGATGGGCCAGCAAGTATGCGTTCAGCCAAAAGGGTACATTGTCATGTCACTTTATGTATCCAGAAAAAAAACAAAATCCATTGTCGAAAATCTGGTTCGTTGAAAATAATTTGTATGAATGACAAGAACAACGAGGAATTTTCATCATTTTTCTCCGTAGTGCTCTTAGTGGAAACACCGTCCGGCTTCAGCTGAATCAGTTTGAGTTAATTAACTCTTGTTTAGCTGCTATGGTTATCATTGTTATTAGCTCAGCAAATTCTATCTGAAGAATTAAAATCCTCAGAAGGGCCCCCAGTATGCAGTGCGGATGGTGGAATGGCATAAATATCTAGTGTATATATTTACTGTCCTCACTAGAAATGACTCTACGCATTTCAAGAAGAGGTCAATCGATAGAATTTCAAAACGTTTCAAAATTTAACATGAAATTTCAACTGAATAGGCTATCTGAGAATTACCTGTCAAAACAGCAGTCGCGTGCTGTTACAGCTTGGTGAAAGTATGACATTTAAAACATTGAGCTTCCAAAGTCAATAAATAAGTAATGTGATTCGTGATTTGTGGTGGTAAGATTTTATGCAAGCAAAAGTCAGCTTTTTTGAGGAAAAAGTCCAAAAACTTATTAAAATCCAGATGTTTGCAGAACGTAGAAATATGGATACACAAACTATGCATATTTTTTATTCCAGAATTATTGATTTTTGCAAAAAGCGTGTCAGCCGCGACCTCGCTATGCTCGGTCTGTGTTTCTGTTTATAGAGATCTTTATGTGAATAATGAGGAGTTGAAATTATTTTCAAGGCATAAAACTTTGGGGCTTTACCGTCATTGTGTAGTTAACCTTAATCCACCGGGTAGGGTTTACACTTCTATCGAAATATTGCAACCGCGGTATGCAAACTTACACGAGGTCAGTAGTCCTAGGGAGGGGAATGGTTTGCCTCGGTGCTTCGTCCCTTCTGAAGGATTGCTGGCAGCAGTGACCCAGGGGCATGAATTTGCCGAAATTTTGGGCCACAAAATTTTGTCAATTTTTCCCAATTTAGGCGCACGTTGCTCGAGGGATGATGTTACTTCTTCTCATACTCGTGAACGGCAACGCCGAGGTAGGTAATCCCCGAGCATGCATGCTGGTATGTATTCTCAGCAGTCGGAAAAGAACACCTGGAAGTTACGAAAAAAACAAAAAGGCAATAGAACACTTGAAAAATGAGTAGAGGACTCCATATCAAGATAGGGAACCCCAGTAGACATGTACAATGTACAACTGGGTCCAGCATTGTGAAGGCATTTCTGTAATTTCTGGTTTGTCAAGAAAATTCCTGGTTTTATGATGGGACAATTTTGGTCTTTCATGGAAGGATTACATAAGGGCTTTTAGACTTGCAGTTGGGAGCATGGGTCTGAAATGGTTTACAAGTGTATGAAAGAATGGAAAACTGCTCTTTTGAAAACAGAAAAAAATTTGTGTCCAGAAGTTTGGTGAACAAGCCTTCAATGTGTGGTTGCTGATAATCTTAAAGCTTGTGCATGGGAATTTCCATGTGTCTGAAATAATAATGGTCAAAAATTGGAACATTTAATTCTCCATCTTTCCGAAAGTTTGCATTTTTCGATTTTCAGTAAGCTGAACTCCTTAAAAATGTTGTATTGGTAAAATTGTTGATTATTTAGAATGGTAATTTTCCCTCACATTCGTTCATGTAGTGTCATTTGCAGTTTCCGTCTGTCTAGGTCCATACATTGGTGAATCGTAATTTTTTTGTTAATATTTCATGATTGCTATTAATCGGTATCGTTGTCTCTTCTGTTGTTAGCTTTTGATCGTTTCCTGAATCTTTGATGTTGAGGAGATCCTTCATGTTTGTTCTTCTTGTACCAGTCAGTAGCATGTTTCTTATAAAATTTCCTGATTTGTGTCTTGTTGTTCCTTTCTTTTCACTTGGTAGATTTATTAACGCATCATTCTTTAGTTCTTTAATGAATTTACGACAATTGCCTTCACTATTGTATTTTCTGGTTCAGCTGTCAGTTCCTTTTGGTATGTTTGTCTCATAGTGTGTTTTCTGCAGTGGCATTTTTGGTATTCGTCAAGGTTTCACGTTGTGACTTACGTACTTCGTCCTAGTTGATGTGGATGATTAGTTTTTATTAGGATAAAGACTCCAGTTTGGCTTATGCCTTATTGGTGTATGGTTGTTTTTAGTTTTTGCGAAATGCTTTAAATCAATTTATTTATTAATAATTGTTTTCTTACTTTTATATGACACATCGGCGGTCACGTTAGATAATTTTTTAATGTTCCAAGGGTGGGGCTGGAGGGGATTTCCATTATTACGGCCATCCGATGATTAAACGGGACGGAATTCGTCAACTGTGGCTGAGAGGAGAATGCCGTCTGCATGTTTGGGCTTCTTCCTTAGTGTGTTAATTAATTCAGCGTACTTTCATCCTTAACGCTGTGCGCTATGATTAATTCGCCCGTTATTTGGTTTCCATAAGAAAAGAAACAGGTTACTGTTAAAATTATACATTATTGTATTCAATCATTCGCGAGTTCGTACGTGTGACGATACCGTGGAAATAATTTATCTTTTCTTGGCGCGCGTTTAGCTTTATCACTCTGTGCCTTAGTTTGATACGGCGTCTGCGCGCGTATACCTCGATCAGCTCGGTACTTGATTTCAATATGACGTCAAAACAGCCAAAGTTAGAATTTTTAATTGAAATTAGTATAATACGCAATAACTGAGTAATTCCATACAATCGTTTGTTCCAGCTATCAGTATAATTATCATTGTAGTCAGTCATGGCTTTATTAACAACGTATTGACTACTTGTTTTGAAAACACCGCTAAGGTTTGGTTTAGACTTCGGTTCTTTTTACTTCAATTTGATCCAGTGCCTTGTCATTTTTGTCAAACTCATGTTGATGTATCATTTTTCGATGAATGATTGATATTCTAGGTTTGATGTAATGATTTATTAATTGGTTATGTAGTTTGAATGAAGCTTCCGTACGTGAGACCGTGACGTTCATTTAATAACCATCCCTTCCTTGATATTTTTTATGCAGTTGAGCAAGTTCCCTACAATTTCTTTGTGAGGTTCTGACGTACCTTCCCTGACGGCTAGAATTGGTAATTTATTTGATTATGATTGTAGGACCTACACCCACGCTAATACTTCCTCACTACCAAGGCGTCTTGCTTTTGCGATGCAAGCTGGTGCGTCATAATTAATACTTGGTTACGATTAGGTTACGCTCGTGCTCTGAGTTTTAAATGGGAAAACTAATAATAATAATAATAATTTAGACTTAGACAATACCCATTCTTATATAATGATTAGGCGAACTGGTTGCCAGCCAAGATCCGAGTGGCTAGTACATCCTCGCGAAGTCTGTTGTAAAAAGCACACACAAACAAAGCCTGACACCGCAGGTGCAGCATTATATAAACCGTGCGAGCGATGAACCAACTTACGCCCGCTTTTTTGACAGTGCAGGTTACTATAATAAAACATCATACAACGAGACAAAAACAGTCAACGGAACAATCACAGGTTTAATAAAAACCTGAATTTACTTGTGAAAGAACGTTAAATCAATGACACTTGTAAAATTATTCATACGAAAGCACCAAGCAGAAGTGTGAAAAATATTTGCCATACAAGTATCTTTTTAACATCTGCAAGAAAGGTTTATTTGCCCAGAAAGCGCCATATAAGAAGATGCAGAAATACAGTTACACAGATTCAGGTGCTTTTCCTAATCAGCCTTTACTAAAAATTCAAGGACCATTTACTTTGATGCCAAGTATTAACCAAGTGCAAGCATTTGGCTTGAATATAATTTTAACACTTTACAATTATCATCTGCCGATAAAGACCCATATACATATGAAGCAATAAAACACACATTTGAGGCTATTTGACCTGAATCTTCACCAAATATTAAACTTGGCGCCAACTATAAGCTTATATAATCAGATTGAAGTAGTTGAAAGCTCGGTGATATATCATTGAAAAACTGGAAGCCAAAACACATGAAGAAGCCATTAATTGCGGATATACTTTGTTTACTTATTTAGAAAATCGCAAACTGGAGGGTGTGCCCCAGATGGTCAAATGAATGATTTGCATTAACAGACTTTTTGATGAAAAAATTCAAAAATCGGGTTCCGTCATGATACTTAATTTGAATCATTTGTGTTGAATGAGCTTGTGATCAAAATTGGCTCAACAGTTATCCTATATCCAGGTGTGACAGATATATACACAGGATACTTCTTAATCGTCTTTTTTTAGAGCTAAATAATATGAAATTAATGAAGACGTGCATACAT
>JASANE010028309.1:0-34260 GCA_030248225.1 Trileptium ribeirensis
TGTTATCAAATCGGCTGAGTAGCCAAATGCTATTGGAAAACTTTCTTACTAATCGACTATCGTACGTATTAACGTTGTTTAGAATATGAATAGGTGGTTTTAATATACTGGCTTCTCCAAAGTACTAAATTATAAAATATTTGGCGGCATTTCCATAGTTCACGGGAGGTATGCTCTGCGGAATAATTGAGTGGGGCCATATGTTTAATTTACAATATAGTATATTTGCCTCTACTGAGCTAAGCCAAAAGTTTGAAAAATACAGTCAATGCATAGCTTTAATTCAGGAACCTCATGTTGTTAATGGTAAGATTTGTGGCCTGGACAAAACTAGGAAATTATTTTATTGTAGTAATAGTACTTATTGTGGAAAAGCAAGAACAGCTATAATGGTTTCAAATGGGATTGAATGTGCCGTTCTGACACTGTTTTGCAAACAAGATTGCACAATTATTAAAGTAAGCCAGATGCCATATTGTTGTTGCATCATTCTATCTCCCCTATGATAGTGTAATAATAACCTGCCTCTAACTAATGACATGATTGAATTGGTTCAGTAGTGCAGGTTGAAATGTTATAAACTGCTGATAGGTTGTGAAGCAAATTCACACCACACGGCATGGGGTAGTTCTGATGTTAATGCAAGAGGCAATGCGCTTTTAGACTGTATCATTGCAAATGATTTGGAAACAATTGTGAATATATGCAGTGTTCCAACATTCCTGAATGCAATAAGGCAAGCAGTGCTTTATTTTACGCTTACTCTGGGCAACTTAACATTGTATAACTGGCATGTGTCAACGAACAATTCCTTCTCTGATCACAGATATATTGAATTTGAAACTGAAATAATGGTATCTCGTGATATAAAATTAAATCCACGGAAGTTAAATGGCGACGTTTTCTGCACGTTACTGTCTTCATATTTGAATGAAGTTAAAACCCCTGGATATTCTGAGTATGAGCCAACGAAGCATTGGCACCCAGACCCGGGGCAAGGTGATTACAGGTGATTCTGAGTATGATATCGATTTCACAGCTGCGCATATTCAAGCTGCATTGATGGCTGCAGCAGAAAATCAACAAAAAAGGAAATATCAATTAAAACTACTGACAGGGTTTGGTGGAATGAGCACTTGCAATCCTGAAGACAGAGATGCAGGAAATTATACAGAAAGGCTGTTACTTATACAAACAGGCTAATGTGGGACAGTTACAAACGAGCACAACGGGAGTACAAGAGCTGTATTCGGAAAGCGAAAAGAAGAGCATGGGAAAACCTCTGTGACTCGATTGAAAATACAGTTGATGTCATCTAGAATACATAAGGTTTTCAAACAATGCAGACAGTATGGTGTGACATGTCTAAAACAGCACATGATGTTATCATAGATGATGCTAAAGATATTTTAGACTTACTGTTAAATGAACACTTTCCGAATTGCGAATTTGGTACATTCCCAAATTTCAGAGGTATATACAGTAAATAGGGGTAACGCAACGTCTCTTAAGCTTGCAAACGAGATGTTTAACCCTGACATGGTAATTTGGGCCATCATTACCCTAAAACCTTTTCGAGTCTACACCGAAGAGTTCCCGCATTCCCCTCACTCACACGGCCACTCAACGTTTGGCGCCGTCCAACCCATCACTGCCGACGAAGTATGCGACGTGATCAAACAGATGAAGCCCGGTAAAGCTACTGGACCCGACGACATCGCTGCCGAGCTCTGGAAGTCTAGAAACTGGAGCCCAGCACCGTGGCTACCTAGTTCTTCAATCAAGTCACCGACGACCGGCGAACCCCGAGCGACTGGCAGAACAGCACTACCATCCCGACCTGGAAACGGAAAGGCAACTCGGCCGACTGCGCCAACTATCGCCCGATCCGGCTGCTCTCACACACCATGAAAATCTTTGAACGCATCCTCGACGAGCGGATCCGTGACATCACTAAAACCACCGTCAACCAGGCCGGCTTTGTCACGGGCCTCGGCACAATCGACGCGATCCACACCGCCAGACTACTGTTGGAAAAGTACCGCGAGAAGAAGAGGCCGCTCCACGTCGCCTTCCTCGACCTCGAGAAGGCGTTCGATCGCGTGCCGCATCAACTCATCTGGTACGCGCTGCGTGACCACTACGTTGCGGAAGAACTCATTCGATGGGTGCAACTGCTCCACAACGACCTGAAGAGCCAAGTCCGCAGCGTCACCGGCACATCCAAGCCACTCCGCATCAGCGTCGGCGTCCACCAAGGAAGCGCCCTCTCGCCGCTCCTCTTCATCCTCGTCATGGACACCATCAGCCGTGACATCCAGCAGCCAGCGCCGTACACCCTGCTCTACGCAAACGATGTAATGCTCGCCGCTGAAGACAAGTCCGACCTCGAGCATCTCGTACAGACATGGAATGATCGCCTCGACGAACACGGCCTCCGCCTCAACATCAAGAAGACCGAGTACATGACGATCACTCCAGACGCACCAGGAACGATTGCCGTCACCGGCACCGACCTGCCTCGTTCTGAACGCTTCAAGTACCTCGGCTCCACGCTCTCGGCCGACGGCGACCTGCGACACGAAGTCAACTCACGAGTCAACGCTGCCTGGATGAAGTGGCGGTCGACTACCGTTGTCCTCTGTGACAAAAAGGTCAAGGACAAACTCAAGTCCAAAATTTACCGTTCCGTCGTTCTCCCCGTCGCCCTCTACGGCTCCGATTGCTGGCCCGCAACCAAGGACACAGAACGCCGCCTCACCGTCATGGAAACCAAGATGCTGCGATGGACCAGCGGCGTCACTCGCTTCGATCACGTCCGCAACGACGACATCCGCGGCCGCTACGGCGTTGCACCAATCGTCGACAAGATGCGCGAGAAGCGACTCAGCTGGTACGGACATGTCCTTCGCCAAGACCGGTCTCCATCTCGAGATTACCGGCAAACGCCCGAAGGGCCGTCCGAAACAACGCTGGTCCGACACGCTTCACGCTGACATGAAGATAGCCTAAAGACCCGAACGACGCCCAGAACCGCTCAAACTGGAAGAGGAAGACCCAAATGGCCGACCCTGCATCGAAGCGGGAATAGAGCCCAGAAGAAGAAGAAGAATACCCTAAAACCAAGGAATAACCGGAACTGAAATTTACCGGAACCGGAACCAGCAACCGGAACCGTCCATTTAAACCGGAACCGGAACCTGGTCTTCGAAATTTATATATAGTAAAACAGATGAAGGAAGAAATCAAGGTATAGTGGATTTAAAATACATTATAAATAACTTTTACATTAAACTTAATGTATTGCGGTGGTATTATTGCCTTTCTGAAACTTTAAAGAGACTGAGGAAGCTAATAATATTTATTTATCGATCAAATATGTCGATTTTTGGACACCCAGAGCAAAAAATGTCTTCCACTATACACCATTGCGTATACTGCGTCAAATCGAATATGCCTACAAAGCTTGGAGCGTAGAATACACATTTTCGCTCTGTCTCCAGTCGCCTTCCTTTACTACACATACTTTTGTTACATGTTCTTCTGTAGCAAACTTGAAATTATTGGTTTATAGGATTCTAGGAGAAAATAATAGATAGAAGGTAATTTTCTGATCAGTGGTCAGAGACACTGTTTAGGCTAGCGTTGGACAAACAGTGCCCGCCAGTTAGATGATAACTTTCTAATCAGAATGCTATAAATGAGACACACTGTGATGCTGCTCGCACAGTTTAAATAAATACAGTTATTTGCCAATAAGCAGTTTCTAGTTGCGTTGGAGACAACGTTAGTTTACATCAATTTATACTGATTTACCAAGTTTACAAGCGCATTGGCTTGTTCTTGAAGCAATTTATGTTAGCCAACCATACCCTAAGTACCTACTTCTGGATGTGTAAAATAGCTGCTACAAGCATCGACGTGGCTTTGATTTACTAACAAACTCTTGCAAGTTATTATGAAAGTTTACAAGCGCATTGGCTTGTTCTTGAAGCAATTTATATTAGCCAACCATACCCTAAGTACCTACTTCTGGATGTGTAAAATAGCTGCTACAAGCATCGACGTGGCTTTGATTTGCTAACAAACTCTTGCAAGTTATTATGAAAAATTCCAACTGAAATTATGTCCACTACTTACGTTTCAAACGTCAAATTGCTTAGTTAATCTTTTCTTTTGCTTGGTAGTATTGGAGCTTGATCAATGTATAATATATATTACATATGTTTGGATCACAGATGAAGCAAAAACGTGGAAAATTTCAAACAAAATTTTTAAACCGGAATTCCGGTTCCGGTATGGTTTTTGCCCTTTGCCGGAACCGCACCGGAACACGATTTTCGCCGGAACCGGAATTCCGGTTACTCCCTGCCTAAAACCGTTTAAGGCTCCTAGTATTGATGGTATTTATCCCATATATCTACAAACTTTTGCTCATATTTGATTGATAAATTAGTTAATCTTTTTAAAATTTGCTTAATTAAAGGTTGTATACCTGCTCCGTGGAGGTTAGCCAGGAGTGTGTTTATACCAAAGCCTTATAAAGATGAATATATGTCACCTAAGGCTTATAGACGCATAAGTTTAACATTGTTCATGCTTAAAATAATGGAGAAAATAATGTATAAGGGGACAATACTCTGCAGTTATTCAATAAATCATAATCAACATGCCCTTATAGCTGGGAAATCTATTAACGGGAGCTCTTCACAATTTAGTTAATAACGTACAGCAAGGTTTTTGTAAATGCAATAGTGTGATTGGTGCTTTTCTGGACATTAGCGGGGCTTTCAATAAGACATCTTTTAAGGCTATTAAACAAGCGCTCTGCAGATTTCACATTCCGGGTTCTCTATGTACGTTTATAATAATCATGCTTAAAAATAGGATTGAAGTAGCATCTGTTATGACTAGTACTGTTCATGTCAGAGTTGACTTTGTTGAACTCAAGGAGGCGTTATTTCGCCCCGTGCTTTACACTTTGGTGGTTGATGATCTGTTGTCGAGCCTCAGAGTCCCATATATATAAGGAACAAGCTTACTCTGATGACGTAGTCATATTACATAAGGGTTCAAATGCCAGACTGGCGGGTTTAAGGGTTCAACATGTTGAAAACAGTATTGATCACTGGTGTTCTAGAAATGGTTTAAAAAGTACAACCGTCCAAATCAGTGTTAGTTTGCTTCAGCCGCAAACGTGATCCAGAGGTATTGCCAACTAATGGGTAATGTTGTAATGGATTACAAATCGGAAGATCAGTACTTAGGTGTAATACTGGATAGTTAGAACGTAGTGAAACACAGTGGAGATTGTGTGTTGCAGGGGTGAAATCTTTTAAATTCCGTTTGCGTGTGATCGGTCACAACTCGAGAACGCCTGAACCGATTTTCATGATCATTCGAACCGGCATAATTGATTTACTGTGTACATTCCCGAGCTTTTTGATTTGGTATCTGGTTCCGGGGTCACGGGTCAAAATGTGGGGTTCTTGGCTCAAATTTTACCCCATTTTAGCACCTTCACGTAAGCAAGGTTATTTTTATCTTAACTTCCGATTTTTTTCTCTGGATGGTTTTATTTCATAGTAAAATGATAAATGCCGATGCCTCTTTTTTGTTTCTCGATTAAGGCTCCGGTTCCAGATTGATGGGGTTTGAGGTACGGGGGTATGGCGCACCAATGGTTCCCCGACCAAAATTCAAAAATCTGTTTTGACGTCCTGGGCGGCTGATAAGTTTTACCTGGGGGTGTCGGGCATGGGAAACTGATTGCCGGTATTGGTTTTGCTGTGTGAACCATGGTTCCATGGCTAAGGGGGTATGGGGCCCCCAAGGTTCGGGGTCAGAGGTCAAAATGAGGTTTTTCACCCCAGTTTAGTATCCTTCACGGAAGCAAGCTTATTTTTATATTAACATTCGAATTTTTTCTCTGTTTGGTTTATTGGATGTGTACGTGCAGTAGGGATTAGTTTTAGTAGTGTTACTAACTGCATTAAGCAGTGGTGCGAGACGCAGTGGTATAAAAGCTAGGAAGACGACACGTCCTGTCTAGAAACTCGGATATTTGTGCCTAGAATTAATACGAAATTATCATTCTATGTATGCAAATTAAATACAAAGCGTATGATGCAAATAGTTAGAGCCTAGGTTTTTTTGGGTCCACATGTGGGTCTGGACCCAAATATTTTTACGTGGACCCAAAAAAATTTTTGTTTAACCCAGGGAAGTTTCGGCATTGGAGACATATGATTTGCAAATAAATTTTATTACAAAGTGCAGGCTTTTAGTCGTTCGTGCTTACATGTGTACATAGTTGCTTACTGCTAGTTTTATGGATGGCCCTCGTCCTTTATCCTGGCTTGGGACAGGCAGAGAATAATTTATGCATTTGTAATAATGTAAAATTGCGTTTCTCGTTACGTTTCTTTAATGTGT
The DNA here is from genome assembly GCA_030248225.1 of Trileptium ribeirensis. Lineage (NCBI taxonomy): Eukaryota > Metazoa > Nematoda > Enoplea > Enoplida > Thoracostomopsidae > Trileptium > Trileptium ribeirensis. The sequence continues at coordinate 6,436 of JASANE010028309.1, forward strand.
AAAAATTCGTGAAATTCTCCAGCCAAAAATTGTAAATCTGGACCCAGAGTTTAAGGTTTGGACCCAAAGAAAATTTGCTGGACCCAGGGTCCGTTTTGAAAAAAAACACTGGTTATAGCAATCACAGGACATTGTTTACTGAATAAACATTTAAATATCATGAAACTTGTCGCAAAAGATTCCTGCAACTGGTGTCCAAATGAAACTGGCAGTTCAAATTGTAGTAAATTTGTTGATTTAAGGAGGAAATTCTTTGGTAAAGTTGTATTGCTTTGTACAGATGCCACTGATCTTCAACCGAACAAATTTTAGGTTTTCTTAATAGAACTTTTTTGGAACTTAAATTCATGCAGGGTTTCGCAATGGGCCACTTCTGGGCTGAGCGGATAGATAATATATCCATTCAACCCTCCATCATTCTACTAACTGCTACTGGGGGCATATGTGTTAGAAAACGGTGAATGCGTACAAGCAATTCAACGACTGATTGTAATTTATTGTGCATAATGTAGAAAGGGTAGATTTTAACGGTTTTTAATCTGCGGACAAAATTTGGAATTTTAAGCCGGAATAATGAAAAATTATTATAATTTTAGGCCATCACAAAAAAATTCGTTAATTTTTAGTCGTACAGGTAGGTACCTAAAGGGGCATTGTTGCTGAATTGTTTCAGCGAAGATTTATCTGCAGATGTCGATATATCTGCAGGCCCTGTTTTAAGAAGTCTAATATAGCTCAGTCAACTGTGTGGTCAACATCAGAGTTGTATTATTTTGGCATAAGTCTACGAGTGAAAATTTTAATTTTTGTAGTCGAATGTCAAATCGTAGGCATAAAGTTCAGTGCAGGACATAGATCGATTTTGAGAAGCATAGTCTTGACATACTCCGGCCCACCTTTTATATGTTTTTCACCAATCGTTAAGCTCCAGCATATTAGTAGTATAAAGATAATGTAATTGAATATCCAAGCAATACCAAAAGAGACATTATTACGTAATAAATGGGAATTTGGGGCAATGTCACCTTCATGGGTCGGAAGGTATAACTGGAAACACCATCAAATTTTCGAAAAAATCGGTGATTATATCAAATTTTATATTCCATTGGCCGAATTGATGACATCGAATATGGCTCAAAATCGGCCAAATATATTCGTGAATTTTTGGCTAGATTTTGAAAAACTAATTTTAGTGCAGCCACGGACAGAATTAACTGCACAAGCGTACGCATACAAACGCACATCTTTGCAATTGCATTCACATTTCGTCTTCGTGTTTACGCACTTAGTTTTGTCTGTGCCTAGTACATTAATTTAATACTTTGATTTAATGTGTAAATAATTTAATATGTTGAGATGTATTTTAATTTAGCATTTCTGTATTTTTATTTAAATGTGTACTTTAAAACCCTTTAGCTTGATCAGGGGCGTCGCAAGAGTGTTGGGGAGGGGACCCCTCCCAGTATTTACTGATAAACGTGTACAAATTAACTAGTAGGGTGATGACAAAATGAATGTAAAGGACAGGCACGCTTCACTTTTTATGAGTATGCAACGCCTCAGCTTAAATAATGTGTGTAAATGCAAAATTTATTGCATCTTTTGATTTATACAGAACATATCTCTGTTTTGTTTCAGAAAATGATATCAAGCTTTAGAGATTCAACTACAGAAGGAGGAAGTTAGCCAGCAAAAATTATTTATGCAGGAATATGACTATCAATCTATAGGACTTTTCGCGTAAAGAAATACATCCAACGTTGTGATATTACGGAACGAAACGAAGATGACAGAGCACTGCCTGACAACGTTCTCCAGTTTAATATTGCCCTTGGCATAGTTTTCGTTGAAGATTTTTGTTGTTTTCCACTTTGTCAAAAAAGTCTTGCACTTGGTCGCCTATTATTAATAGTACATAATGTGTCATACTAACTCATCTAACGGGTTGGTAGTATACAGGTACGTCTAAGTGCAATACAAAACTTAGTCTTCATAGTGATGGCCAGAAATATTTATGCATAATAATAAAAGAGTGCAAAATAAAATCGATCGAATTTCGGTCGAGTTCGTTTGAAAGAAATTTCGATTGATTTCTATTAAACGAAATTTCGATAGCTTACAGTTTTATCGCAAGTAAGTAATTGCAGTTAAAAATTATAAAATCTTCATTGATAGCGATGAAACGAAGTTGTAATGGATTACGATTTCAAAAATTGATTGCAATTTTGAATTTCGATATCAACGGTGTCATCATTATTTGGAATTCATACCGCTAGTTGTCTGAGATAATATGTACAATCGTGGCCAAAAATAATTGCAATCGACCGAAATTTGGTGAAATCGAAATCGATCGATTGTTCTGCATTTAATTCTGACCTTGACAGTATAATTGGCGTTTGAACTTAAAAGATTTCAAATGACGTTAAAATCCTAGGTTTTTACACAAAGCAATGGTGATAAAATGGAATCTTGTTTATTTGGACAATGGTCCAGTTTTCCCTCTGCTGCACCACTTCAAGTCCCCCAAAAAACAGGGGTAAAGTTTGACCCCGGAAATTAAAATTATTGGTCCTGGATTGTACCGGAAAAATTTATTAGCGTATGTAGTTAGATTTAACGCCTTCTAACTTTCAAATTACTGTGTTATTACCAACTACCGTAGATAGTGGGGCTTGTATCGTTTAATTATGATTACTTAACTGGTTGAAATAATTAATAACATACTTAGCGACAATTATAACTCGACCTAAAACTCTACTAAAACCAGATCGAAGGGGTGTCACTGTAGCTTAAAGTATTGGGTTTTTTGCGAAGTAGAGATACTGTTGACATTAGGGCTCCTAAATGTACACCTCATCCTATTTCTGCCACAAAACTTGTAGGCTATTTTACATTGCTCAAATATGTAATATACTAAATGCAGCATGTGTTATTCTGGAATGGTTTAACTGCTTTTGGGGAAATTACTTTTGGTAAAATGCGATTGAGGTTCTGTGTGTGTGACAATGTATTTTATTTGATGTGATTTCGTTTGTGAACGGGAACTGATTAATCCAAAACTAAAATCTTTTAACAATGCGAGTCCCTGTTTTGGTATCGCTTGTGTGTACAGATTTTTAGTGTTTTTTATATAATGCCACGTATTTTAATTTTGGATAAAATTTAGTTAAGCACTGCACATTTCAATTCTCTTTCTGTGACACATGCATCGTTTCCCCCCTCCCCCGAGCTGATATTACATTTTTGTTTATATTAGCTAAAACTTAGTTAATACACCTCTGGTGGCTTTTATCCGCGACTAAACTTAACCTGCGCCCAATGATTATCCTATTTTGTTTTTTAGAAAAATATGCGTTATCGAACTCTATCTTCTGAAGCAAAGATTGGCCACTTTTTGTTCGCGAACACTCAAATTGTTTATGAACGAAGATTTATCGCTTTTGAATCGAAAAAGGTTATGTTCGCGAACAATGACTGACAAAGTACAGGACCATTTCTTACTATGTCGCATTTGAATTTGTTCGCGAACAGAGACAAATCCCCACTGAAAACTTACAATCGTCATAGAGCTGTCAATGGCCTATAGCAAATCACCACTTCTAAGTTAGCGGTGAATCGAATCGCTTGTCTTGCTTGTTCCATAACAATGGATATGGAGTCGACATTGTGTTTTATAAAATAGGATTGTAAGTGGGCGCAGGTTAAGTTTAGTCGCGCATTACTAAAATATAGCACTAAAGTTAACCTTTTCGTTGGTAATTGCACAATGTACATTGCGTGACGAGCTGATTGCCGAGATTATCGTTTGCCGTGCATTTATGCGAGCGCTGCTCGTTCGCTTTGCGAAGATCCTTAATCCTTTATCGCATATAGTTGCTCATTGCTCCACAACAACAAAGTACTGTGTTAACTAAGTTCGCTGTGTAGAGTCCAGACTGTGTGTGGTTGGCTCACGTTGTGCGAAGCTTTAGGGATCCGTGCAACAGCGCCGTCGTAGCTGAATGGTTTGCCAACGCAGTTCTAAACAAAACGATCCGAGTTCCAGTCATCTCGCCGGCAATAGTTTATGTAACACTTGCCGAAATTCAAACAAGTTGGGTTAAACAACCCACCAACAGTTCATAATTTGCGTAGTGGCTAGCGTACCAGACTTGCACTCCAGCGATCCAGGTTCACTGCACCGTTCAAGCGAAAGTATCTTTATGATTGTACAAAATACACTTTGAGTTTAACAGGGAAAGGATTAATTTGCTTCGTCGAAACCAGTCCACCAAAGATGTAATGCCTCGGTGGCAGAGAGAAACTACTTAACTTGGATGTTCGAGCTTTAACTAGGGCGTAGAAAAATAAGGTCTGTAGAATATTTTTCTTCCGCAGGTTGAACTTTTGTTACGGTTCTAAAAAGGACTAGATTATACCTGGTAAGGCTCTGTCATTGACCATTCATGAACAAAGATGAGTAATACATGTGGCGTCATTTCAAGCCATCAACGTTTTCGTAATAACCGTCCGTCGACTAAAGGGGAATTAAGCTGTTTTTACTAACTGCGTACATTAATCCTTTGCCGCATAGAGTCACACAGTTGTAGCAAGTATTGCGACGCGATGTGGTAACTGAGTTTGTCCTGGTTCATGTGTTTGCATTTTGTTATGGAACCGAGCAACAACTGCTAAATGGCAATTGAGCTACACGGCTCGCGCCAAACCGATCCATGTCCAATCCGCAGCAGCGGCAAGTTTCTTCAGCATTCTAGAAAATATACAAATAATTCATGTTGGAAAAGGTTGATGAATATGTTGAGATGGAGAGTTGCTGCTATGTACAGTATATCCGTAACATTTTGACTTTGCGTTTGATCGAAGCCTATTGCTCATTTATTACCTGGTATCTAGAAAATTGTGTGCGCTATTTACGCATATTTAAACCTTTATGCCTGAAATACACAGCCTTCATTCAAAAATTAGCCACCACGCAAATTGCAATAACGTAGCAAAACTACATAGTTGAGCGGAGCGAGACGAACCGTTTTTGTCAGAGGAGGTAAAATCGGCACCGTATGTTCGTCCATGCGTCCGGCGAACTCCTAAATAATTACTGGGCCCATTTAAAAATATTTTGTTTGAAAGGAACACTATCCTTCAGGTGCAAGGAATATACTCTCCGGGTAAAATCCTGAAAAGCCCCGAAAAATCCTGAAAAGCACCGAATGCCAAAAAACCCGAAACATTCAGAAATACCCTGACAAACCCCGAAAAAACTTCTAATCATTTTTAAAATTTTTTATTGCATCGTGCACCAAGTCCTCGACTTCCACTGCTAAATCAAAAATATAAGTTTTACTGTTATACAATGGATTTTTCGCATGTAATAACGCGGCAAATTGCATGTTTTTGGCAGCAAAACTTCATTTCACCTCTACTAACCAGGCTGTATGGTCGCAACACGCGGCTTTCTGTAATTGGGTTGCACCGGTCCATGGGTAACTATTGTTTGCAAGGTGGTGGGAAATGGGTTGTACCTGTCCCTGGGAAACCATTATCTGCAAACCACTTCAGCCACTGTACCAAAGAAATTATAATTGCCAACAGTGGAACGGCCACGACCCCACGTGGAATTGGGCCTGGCGACCCTTGCCTCCGCAGTCAAAACTGCTCAGGACTAACTAGTTCGGCCGAGTGGACTCAATTCGTTTTTTCGTTGGAATATTTTGTAAGATTTCTATTTCGAACCATCAATCTACTAGTCCAGGTGTTACATGTTATTTTCCTGTGTTAGTTAGTCACAATTATTTAATTGCAACGGTGCTAATAAGTTATAATAGGTGTATTTTGATATTTGTTACCTCTTTTTACGCTGAACACAGAACCCCGATATATTTTGAAAGAACCCCGAAGATTGAACCGCGGTCTCAGCGGCCACCCTGTACTTTTGTCAAAACTTGTTTTTGTTAATTAGTAATTAACTAATTAGGTAAGCATATTAGCCTGTTTAGCATTTTCAAATAAGAATTGCTTATTTTCCAATAATCGATGATAACGAAAATTTGAAAATTCAAAGCTGAAAAATTTCATCGTGTATGCTAATTAGACATGGTGGTTTATCATGTATTTTTTGTGTGGTGGATTAGACTTCAATTGTTTAAAACGTGAAACTTATAACCTGACAAAATATTTAGTTGAAATTCATATCATGTATACATAAAGAAGATATGAAATACTTTGCCTATTCTCTTACTTTTTGTAATTTATTACCTTTATTACACCGAAAATATGTTTTTGTGAAATTTAAAAGAAATTTCTTTGAATTTTGCACCGCCAGATATTCTTTTAAAATTCAAAGAAACATTCCTTGAAATTCAAAGAATTATTTTAATAATTATATATCTTTGAAATTTGAAAAGATTATTCTTTGAATTTTAAAAGAATATCTTGTGGTGCAAAACTCAAAGAAATTTCTTTAAATTTCACCGAATGCATTTTGAGTGTAGTCTAGTGCATGTACTTTTAATATTTGAACCAATTTTGTTTGTACCTCGTTTATTAAACAGTCATGAGTGTTACTGGGAGTGTTGAAATCGGGAAGTTAACATAGCCTTGTTTTCGTTTCAATACTAAATTCAAATTTTGTAGCGCTCAGAGTAACATTTCTGGAAAATGTTTTATATATATCTTCCTTCTGTTTTAAGTGAATTATCTGTCTAAGTCGAATACTAAGCCTTTGCTTAATCTCGCCTCACAATTGAATACCAAATTTTACGTTGTACTGTATGAGGTACTGCCGGGGAGAAAGCGTGTCAGTTATTTTATGCCTAGGGAAATAGTTTCTGAATTTTACGTTTCTGTGTATATAACTTGTTTGTAATTTGTATATACATAAATATTTAACACCAATAGAACGGTAAAGTGTTGTGATTTGTGAGCCGTTTGTATAACATGACATACATAAAAAAATGACACATATACATAAAACAAGAGTAAATCGTATAGATTGGAACCCCCGGCATAGCGGAACATTTTGCACTGTCCAAATCTTCAGGGCAGGATTTTTGGTCAAAAGTATAATTTGTTTACTATAATTTTTATAAATCACCATAAAAATAACCAGTATTCGATGCCAATGCGAAATTCAAAAAAAAGTTTAACAGCACTTTATAGTAACTATTCTCGTGTATACGTGTACCGTAAATTTATAAACTGCCTCTGCGAATAAATTTGGAGGTCGCTACTTCGCTGCGCCCCGTCTTTACATGTTCATTTTTTGCAAACCTAGACAAATTTGGCGTTAATGGGAAAATTTTATCAGAGACCTCTTGGAATTTTCCGACATTCTCACTAATTTCTGGACTAATTGATTTAAATGTAGGGTAGCTCAATGCGATTTGACCTTAACGCATTTAAGTACTACATCTCTACCTAACCAAGAACTCACTAATGCTCTGATGCACTGTAATATTTTGGACTGTTGTGATAAAGTTGTAAGCCAACATGAATGTATAAGTAAAGTTGGGTCTTAGTAGAAGCTTGCATGGGACTTGGTTCATGTGACACTTTAAACATTGAAGGGAACGTTTTCTTACCGGCCTACTCTAAAACAACGTTTTGATTGTTTACAGTCATTAGATTTCCAACACGTAACTCGAAAATCAACAGATCAAAAAGACCAAGTTTTAAAAAACGTCAGACTTCTGAAAACCCGCAGAAAGCACTTATTGATTTTTAAAAAATATCTGTATTATAGATTTCAGCGACCTCCAAGTAGGTTTTGTCATGCCGATAAATTAACTGTTAACCCTACGTTCGTATAGTGACGTGTGAAGCAGTTTTCCAGGCGTCACGTTCCAACTTCTTGAGTTCATTGTAGGTGTATATACTGACTAATGTTTACGTGACTTAAATATTACTAAAATTTGCTTTAAAACATTTTACAGGAAAACCAATCATATAAAATCTTGGTAGGCTCGACTTATAAAGCTACAGTTTTTAAACAAACTTTATAACTATCTAAATTTGGTATTGTCGAAGGTCTGTGCAGCATTTACCGTGTACCAGCAGCTTTAAGTTTTTTTTAGAGATTATAGTTTCAAACACTGAGGACAACGGATCTAGTGAATCATTTTAGTTACTTTATTCCCAACCCGGAGGGCATTACGGTTCTAAATTCTTTAAAATTACACAATTTTTGTGACCGACATAACTCGCTCATTAACGGGTGTATGGTTTCTGATAAACTTTTCGATGCGTCTTGGTCTCCTATCGTGCCCTCCAGGGAAGTCCACGTTTTTACTCTTATTGACAAATCTTCCGGTTTTGCATAATAAAGGTTTGGTGTTAATTACATAGCTAATAACCATAATATTTTTATACAGTTTTAATATCATTCTCGGATTTTTTTATTTTTCACTCACAGTTTTATTGCTTTTTTCAATCATGGAACTCGACGGTATTGCACGAAACACTAAACAGTCTTGGTATGTTAGCCTAACAGACATCGGGTCTTTTGACCATCAGACAGTAAACGTTCATGATACCGAAAAATGCGGAAATCTAATAGGGTATTGAAATTAGCACGTTGTTCGCGAACCACATTTTGTACATCGTGTCAAAATGAGATGATAGGAGACTTTAAGTTTACTCGGGCATAACATAGAAATGTTATGGTTATGATAGCATTTACCTTTCGCACGGTGCAGAAATATGACTTAAAACAAAATACTATCGATATTCAAAGTTACATACGCCAAAGGGGATTGGTAGTTAGAAATGCTAAGTTTGGGAAGTAAAACAAACACACGAAAACAAAATTTCAAGAAAAGCGAATTGACATTTAACCAATGTTTGTTACTACGTAGTAATCATGGGAAAACACTGGGTAAATGTGTATGTATTGGCATTGTACCCCTCTATTCAAAAACGTCTTACAAATTGAAAAGTACTTGCTCAGGGTAAACACAATTAATTTACAAATAAATTCAACTATGTCGCTATAATTAGAGACACAAACGGGGCGGGTTTGTTCTCAATGTTTAAAATATAGGACTCAATGCGATTGTAATTCCCAAAACTGTGAAAATGCGAAAAAATCTCATCTACAAGGGAAAATTAACGGCGTTATATTATTGTTGGTGTGGTCATCGAGGACCAAAGAGGTCTTCGGAAACTGAACCTTGCAATTGAGTCGGGTTAAATGAGATATTACGCTACCTCTATATATACTTAATGAATACAGGTTAAACCACAAATACTACAAGACTTCACTTCAAAACTCCTTTACTGCATCGAGTTAGTTGCAACCAATTGGTTTAATTTTTAACAGTAGTAAATTAAGCTGCTACATAACAATAATTGCCCCCCTCCAGTTTTATTGTTTCCTATGTTTCTGTCAGAGTTTAAAGTTTTGCTGTACAAAATAAGGCACCTTTATGAATTAATCTATCAACTGTGGTTGAATGCTTAGTGACAACGAAGAATTCTTGCGAGCTAGGACTGTTAAATCTGGCGGCGTCTGGTTGGGGGTTTTTTCCTGCGACACACATAACTCAACTTGTGGTGGAGGTCGCACAATAGCTCATTCGAAAGCTTGAAATCTCGCTTTGTGTCCTTTAGTTGGAGGTACGAACCGAATTTCTACTGCTTCCCTCTCAAATAGAGTTTCAAAGGGAGTTGGATAGGGTCCCTATGGTCCCACCAAAACTCATCGTGTCTCGATAACCACTGGTGCGATCTGACTGCAATACGACTCATTCTGTTAAGAACGTTCAATTCTATAAAGTTATGTTGTTGGAATTGTTGCTGAGGTCACCTACGCTCCAGGGTTGGCTGGAAATCGTTTTCCAGTGGGTCCATAAAATCCCAAAAACACTGAAGCGGTCATATCTCCGCAATCAATGGAGCGATTCTGCTGCGGTTGGGCTCATTTTGCTTATAAAAGAGAGCTCTATATAGTTATGTGCGGTGGTTGCAACTGACCCCACCTGTCAAACAGGATCGGATCAAGATGTGTTTTAGTGGTCTATAAGTTTTGCACTCAGAATTCACTTTCCTGGTGATGAGACAAGTTCTTGGTTTTAATATAGTGGTTGCCGGAGTCAGAAACAAAGAAGCAATTGCTATACACTGGATCATATAGAAACATAAAACTGCGGAATGAGAACATATTTTTAGTCCAATTTGAAACTCAGTTAAATTTGAACTTAGTGTTTTGCCAGCGAAAACAAGCACGAAAAACCATTTTATACGTTACATAGGTTATCACTGACCATGAAATTATGAACTGTTGCATAACAGTCAGTAATCAGTATTTTTACTGTTATAACGTCGGCGGTGCAAATGACACTATAATAGAGTGTAGTGTGATATATTTTTTGGTGCGCTCCACACTCCCCCGAAGGTCCCAGGCTTGCACGACTGGCGTAGCGGTGTTCCACACCTTTTTAGGTTTCCCTGTTTTTGGGTGGTGGAACTCCCAAGGTTCAACAACGGTGTCTCCGCAATTCCTTATCCATCTCGCGCTCCAACTCTGAGCGACAACTGACCAAAAATGCCGTTACGACGGTGTAATCCATGACGATCACCATTGCGTGGCGTACTGGCTGGTTGGTATAGCCACGTACTACAATTGGTCGACGAAAGGAGCGGAAAAACACACGGCGTCGGCGGTCACGACTTTTTATCTGGGAACCCCGTTTCAAAATCCGATTGACGGTCTTATGGGGCTTGTAAAACCAGGACTTTATCGCGGGGTTAGGTCCCGAGTGCCCTTGTTGAAAGTGTTTGGAGAGCTTTACGGTAGCATGAAGGCGATGGCTGTAAAACGTTTGAGAAAACACGATAGCATGAAATGAAACAGTCTAGCGTAATGATAAGAATGAGGTTGACTCGTCATATTACCTCTTTTTATATTGATCCTCGTACTTTTATCTCGCCGCTACTGGGTATAACCCCATTCAAGACCCACTGATTTTTTGTAAACGTGTCGAGTGGAGTATTGTTTTAGAGCTATGTCTTACAAATAAAACTCAATGCGAATAATGTCGTATAATGTTTATGAAAAACTCTTTAAACATTAACACTGTCATTGTCAGACTACAAGGCATATCGCTGTATATGCACATAAATCTCTGATGGAGTGGGGGGTACAGTTTGTGGTGCTGAATTTACAAAACATATCTGGTAATTGCTTTGACATGATTTTGTTGAAAAGGGAGCAAACATGTATATATATCAATGTCCGTATATATCTGTATCCGTTATGAATGTCTAAATTTCTAAATACCTCGAAAATTTTATGCGGTCTTTTTACACATGATAGAATATGGTGTTGGCAGTGCTAGATATAACCTAACTCCGGTAGGGGTATGTGCATCTCTTTCATTTAGACGACTCTCAGACATTTTCTTTTTGCGTTTGGTTGAGTTGTATGTATTACTAAGCTCACGAACTCTTTTCTGTTTGACTGACTGATAGTTTAGGACATAGGAAGGACAATGCCGTTCGAGGTGGTTTCGCAGTCCTGAAACACGATGTTTTAGGCATGTCGTTTTATAGAATAATGTAATATTTATAAATGTTTCTGAGATTGGTGAGAACGGTGCTGCATTTTTTAAGTTTTCTAAAAATTGGGAATTCTCTGATGCTGTATTCGGTCACCAAGCTTTTACATACTTGATTTATATGAGACGGTACAGTAGATCATTAATGTCTTGACCAAGAAATGGAAGCTATCGTATACGTTGTGAGTTTAAAATGTATGATGATGTAATCTAGTTAAACACTAGATTCCAGAAATTCTTAAAAGATGGCTTTTAAATGTGCTATCTGTAATAAGGCCTTTAAGCGTAGTGATTATTTGCAGCGGCACACTACATTCGTACATATGAAGCAAAAAATCGAATGTCATTGGTGCGGCAAAATGTTCGCGCGCAAACACATCGCACAAACACATATTCGGAAGCAGCACCCGCACCTGGACGAATTCCTTGCACACGATCAAGCATGCACATCCGTGCAGGCACAGGACCAAGTGCAAACGTCGGCATCGGTGCAAGCTCCGACGACAAATCAACATCCCTTTCCCACAACAGCGGCAATCGTTCAACCGTCTAACCAAACATCGACCGTTGCTCAACCCTCGACATCAATGAATTCCGCGGCTCAACACGTGGTGCTCTCAAATGGAGCGAAAAGGTGTCGCGTGAGTTATACGATGCATGAGCAACCAACCGCAGATTCAGCGCAACAATCGATGGACCCACGAATTGGATCTCATCGTCGTAGTTGAGCAGTTCTGCAGGTTTGCAGAACTTTGTGATTGAAGATTGAAAAGCCATTGGTATACGTGATAGCGAAAATTCTCAGATCAGAAATACTTTGAGAAAACGTGATGTTATAAAATGGAGAGCGAAAGATGGGATTTTTATAAAAGGATCTCTGGTTGGTAGGTCAGATGGAACTGTTGAGAACACTGTATTCCATAACGCAGCGTTCAGTAAGGTGGAGTTATGGCAGCTGAACAAAAACCCCCGCCGACATGGATTTTACATGTTAATCATAATCACCTCCGCCGACATCAATCAGATAACTACAAGCCACCTCCAAATAAACCGATAGTTAATCCAAATAATATCCCCTAATTGACACAAATATTACTCCCGCTGACCCAAACATTACCCCCGCCGACCCAAATATTACGCCCGCTGACCCGAATATTACCCCCGCTGACCCAAACATTACCCCCGCCGACCCAAATATTACGCCCGCTGACCCAAATATTACCCCCTGCCGACCCAAACATTAGGCCCGCTCACCCAAATATTACCCCCGATCACCCATATGTTACCCCCGCCGACCCATATATTACCCCCGTACCTCCGCCGTGAGGGGGCTCCAAATCACTTTTTTCATCTACTTTCGTGTATTGGTAACTGCAAAAGTGATGTGATAAAGATTCTCACAGTACAAGTATACAAGAACACGCGCAGCCATAGTATCTAGCCAAAAACAGTTGGCAAATGAATGATAGAGCAAAAACAGTCCATTTTGCGTAAATATCATGTGGGTATTACTGTTGTGAACACTTCGAACTAAACTGGCGGTATTGGGTTAAATTTTGTTAGTGTGTGTATCTTTAGGCTGCATATATGCTATATCAGCAATATTTTCTAAAGATCATCGAAACTAAGTAATTAGATGAAACTATTATTTTGAACCAAAACTCGTGTACATTTTCATGTTATTTACGGCTTCAGAAGATTCGACTTGATTAAAAATTTCACTTTGCGCGTGAAGTTTCTACAACAGCAGATTCAGACGACTTCATGTCGATTTCAGATTTGGTGTCGAAATAGTGCGTAAAAATATCTTTCGATACAGATTTAGACTAACGTGAAATTCAGGATCTTCATGTATTTTTGCAATAAAATCCTTGTTTATCGTTGTATATCTTCAATATTATTTTGTATCTAGGCGTATAGGTAAAAGGATAAGTGATACTGGATTAAGCTAGTTTATTAGCTACATGTTGCGATGTATCTAAGTATTATTCATGTCTTGTACTGGCTGACCAATAATTAACAGAGACGCTAAACCCAACGATCCCAGCTAAGCATCTAGTAATACGTAATAAGTAAAGTCCTATTATTTGTTCGGATTAGGCTTAAGTGCTTTAAGGTGTTCCTGTAAGACTTTAACCTGTGGGAATTTATATAACCTGGAGTTTAATAGTAGTTGCAAAATCAATTTCTGCGAATTTTATTTCTTTGAACTCCTACCGCGGGTGAAGCACGTCGTGGTTACTGATGTATCTTTCAAAGATATGTAACACAAAATGTGGATACGTGGATTCTTTACCTTCTAGTTTGCCGCTTATAATGTTAGCATCCTGCTTCTTTGCCATTATTTAACTTTCTTTAAACTCTATCATAAATTTTCCAAGAATTATTTTTATACAGATTCGTTTTAATTTCTGTGTCTGCGCGACTGCTGTTGTATATATAGTACAGTAAATTCACATCAAGCATGTTTAATATTAAGATATATAGATATACGTGGATTCTGTGCCAGTTAGTTATCTCTTTTGTAGCCGTAATAATTTTTTGAAAGCGCAGAATCGTTTCAATTTCTGTGTCATCATTATTTTGTTAACACTAGTAGTGAAAATATAGTGTTCTGAAACTCCTTAATTGATGGGAGATGGAGCACGCCGGTTTTGGAACCCCTCATTCGAGTGTGAGGGGAGGATGTCTGTTCTGGAACCCCCGCATTTGAGGAGGAGGTAAAGGATGCCGGTTTTAGTTATCTCTCATTTGAGAGCAATAAGGAAATTCCGGTTCCGGAACCCCTTGAAGTGAGGGGGAGGAGCAAGATGGCGGTTCTAGAACCCCTAAAACGAGTTGAAGGGAGAAATGCTGATTCTGTGACATCTTCATCTCAAATGAGCTGGAAAAAGAGGTGTTCCAGTTTTGGAAACTCCTCCACCTCAGATAAGGTGGAAAATAAGGTGTTTCTAATTCTCCATCCCACTCCACCTCATTTGAGGTAATGGTGGTATTAGCTGCGAGCTCATCAACTTATGCATAATTCACAGAGAAGTGCGTGCATGAATTGCGCACCAGCTATTGCAGCGACCATATTGCAACAAAATAGTATTGTCACGGCAATTTGTTAGCAAACATAGCGCCATCAGTAGCACAAGCTAAATTATTGCTGCTACAATAACGTCTTTTATTGCACCCTCAATAGCAGAAGTAAAAATATTGCTACTACGATAATATTGGCTTGTCTTGCACAACCGCAGAACGGTCGAGTTATTGCTGCGTCAAAAGCAGCTAGTTGGTATTGTAGCAACAATATAATGCTCTCTTGAGTTTGGTAATAATGCCCTCCAGTCTGGCATTAGTGCCCGCTCCAGTTTGATATTGATGCCCTCTTCCAGTTTGATATTGGTGCTCCCTTCTATTTGACATTGGTGTCTCCTCCGGTTTAATATTGGTGTCTCCCTCCAGTTTGATATTGGTGCCCAAACAAGTTCGATATTGGCCCCCTGCAGTTTGATATTGGTTCCCCCATCCAGGTTGATATTGGTGCCCTCTCCAGTTTGATATTGGAGGCCTGCTTCATTTTGATATTGCGCCCACCGTCTAGTTTGATATTGGCGCCCCCTTTAGTTTGATATTGGTGCCACCTTCTATAAGCTGCTTTAAGTTATGTAGTACTACTGATATTGTCCTATGTTTGTGCTTTTGCGTTCAGATTAGGATTACTCAATTATAACTGCAGTACCGTTCAGAAAGCACGCTGTGGCTATGCCTAAATAAAATATAACCATATCTGAAAAGGGAACAGTGACATTGTCTCTATGCAATGTACAATACAACACAAAAGCTATCTCGATTCGACTGATATGCATGGACGCAAATTTCTTCCGAAATTGTAGGGCTTTTACAGATGCTTCGTTATCATATAAGCAGATTTAAATTGCATGGAATTCTGGGTGCGCCAGACATACGCGCAATAGTCCACTCAAAAGTGGGGTAATTCCAAAATATTGGAGAGTTTTTTTCGAAAAGTGAGGGACTTCCAAAATATTGGAGAGTTTTTTCGAAAAGTGAGGTACTTCCAAAATATTGGAGAGTTTTTTCGAAAAGTGAGGTACTTCCAAAATATTGGGGAGTTTTTTTCGAAAAGTGAGGTATATACTTCCAAAATATTGGAGAGTTTTTTTCGAAAAGTGAGGTACTTCCAAAATATTGGAGAGTTTTTTCGAAAAGTGAGGTACTTCCAAAATATTGGAGAGTTTTTTCGAGAAGTGAGGTGCGCCCCCCATCGCAATGGAACATATTCAACAGCCACGCTATTGATACAAGTTTTTATAGAGGATTTTTACTTTACCTGTAAATTTACGTTGTTCATTGAATATAAGAATTAGTGTCCCATTTCTTTAAATTTGCACTATCTGGCGTGCTCCTGTTTATCCCGGAAGCCAGTTTGAATCCATAAGTGTGCAGAGCAGTTAACAGCTGCTACAAATTCACTGCATCACAGGTTAACATAAATTGTACAGTGTTATGTAGAATTAAATTAAATTAATTATTTAAAATTGAACATGTTTCGTTGGAATACTGACGCGTACAAATTTGGCAAGAAGCACGCAAACCGAAAATGATTGTTGCGAATATTGGTACACATTGCTGTGATCTATAATATATATACATATGCATATAACAGAATATAGTTGATCGCTGCCTGTTGTATTGTAGCATATCATATTCAATAGTTCCTTCAATTATGCAGTCAGTTTGAAACTGCACAGATAATAATATCCAATATGCAGCCTCAACTCTAATTTATAGGACTCACAATTGCAGGATTGGCATTTTAATCATTCAGAGATGGACATAGTGTTTCCGCCGCCGCACAACCTATCGTCGCATTTATTTTGTGCCAGATATAACCACGCATTATCACATTCTGCGCTACAAAATAAAATTATAGCTGTTTTTGGTAGTGCTAGCAACTTACTATTATAGTACAGACGCAAGAGCAATCCAGTCGGTAGAGTTTTAACTATTGTTAAAGTTTAAGAAAATGCAAAAAAAAAATAAAAATGGCAATATTTTCGCTAAAATAGGTGCTTATTTCATATTAGATAACAGGATGTAAATATTTCTATTATCGCAGGAACTTATAACCTCGACCTTGTATGTATTACAGGTATGTTACGTAACAATATACACAGTAAATTTGAGCTAAAATGATATCCGTTTTCAAGCTGAATTCTTAATACCAAAATCCCAGTGTTTTTTCAGCCCGAGACATGTGTATTACATATCCGTCTGTTATCTGTCAGCGTGGGCAGACATACAGGTTTTGGTACATTGCACACGCTGTCCGAATGCTAAACCTCATTGTGTTAATGTATTTACACACGTTATACCGGTTATTTCTACCCTACACAAATTATAAATTGATTTTATTCATGATACGAGCTTTCAGCTGCTTACTCTCGCAAAGTATAATTAGAAGTGTATTGAGGTTGTGCGAGCGGAGTTTCCACTGAAAGCGCTGAGACGAAAAGCGTGAAAATTTTTGTAACGGTGAAACTCATAACTCATCTTTGGGTTAATGGGTTCCGATAAATGTTTTGTTCGAAAGCAGAAGTTATGCCGATGTGCCATTTGGTTTAACGCTGAAAGCTCCTCTTTCCGGGCTAAATGACGAAACTGGTTTCTACGGAATCTTTGCAAAGTATGACCATGTATACGAGTACCAGTGCATCGGAGCCCGTATTTCTCGAACGGACGTTACATCAATAAAAGTAGCTCATTGTTTATTTATAGGTATTTTTGAATGCTGAATACATCGATTTTGTTATCTGGAATCCAGCGGGCATATTTCATACCTTTTCATGGGGTTTCAATGGGTTTGTAGTGTAGGTTGTAATAGACACTGAGGATCCCAAAATCCATATTGTCTGGAAAAAATGGTTGAAAATATATACAATGAATATTGCAAACAGAAGTAACGGTTAAGACGAATATATATTTGACCTAAAATTTAGGATCGAAATAAGGTACTAGGTGGAAAATTTTTCGAGTTGTCGGAATAAAACAAAAACCCTCGCTAGCGTTGGCGGGTTACTCAGCTGCTTCCTCGGCTTCCTAGGAACGGTGCCCGTATGACTCCGGCTTCCTCGGTCCTAAAAAGAGTATGCCTTCATTGTGATATTGGTGCCCCCTCGAGTTTAATATTGGTGTTCCTCCAGTTTGATATTGGTGCCTCCTCTAATTGGATAATGGTGCCCCTTCCAATTTAATATTGGTGTCCCTCTGGAAGGGATGCACCAATATCAAACTGGAGATGGACACCACTATCAAACTGGAGGGGGCACCAATATCAAACCGGTGGGAGCACCAATATCAAACTGGAAGGTGACACCAATATCAAACGGGACGGAGGCACCAATATCAACCTGGATGGGGCATCGATATCAAACTGGAGTGGGCCACCAATATCAACTTGGAGGGGTACCAATATCAAGCTGCAGCGGCACCAATATTAAACTGGAAGGGGGCACCACTATCAAACTGGATGGGGCACCACTATCCAACTGGAGTAGACCAATATCAAACTGGAGGAGGACACCAATATTAAATTAAAAAAGCACACCAATATCAAACTGGACGGGCACCAATATCAAACCGGAGGGGAACACCAATATCAAACTGGACGGGGCACCAATATCAAACCGGAGGGGAACACCAATATCAAACTGGACGAGCGCACCAATATCAACCTAGAAGGGGCACTAATATCAGGCTGGAAGGGGCGCCACTATCAAACTGGAGGGGGACACAAATATCAAACTGGAGGGCATCAATATCAAACTGGGGGAGGGCACCAATATCAAACTGGAGGGGGCACCATATCAAACTGGAGGAGAGCGCCAATATCAAACTGAAGATGGACACTACTATCAAACTGAAGGGGGCACCAATATCAAGCTGGAGGGTGACACCAACATCAAACTGGGGGCACTAATATCAAACTAGAGAAGCACACGAATATCAAGCTGGAGGGGCACCAATATGAAACTAGAAGGGGGCACCACTATCAAACTGCAGAGTGACACGAATATCAAACTGGGGGGCACCAATATCCGACTGTTGGGGGCACCAATATCAAACTGGAGAGGGCACTAATATCAAACTGGAGGAGGCACCACTATCAAATTGAAGGTGAACACTAATATCAAACAGGGGGACAATATCAAACTGGAGGGGCACCAATATCAAACTGCGAGGTGACACAAATATCAAACTTGGGGGCACCTATATTAGACCAATACCACAGGGCGTAACATGGCATCCCTGCCTTGTAAATTATCTTGACAGGCGTACACTGATCCGGCTTGCATTGATGACATTGCCGACCCTGAGCTGTATGACCTCGTAAAGGAACCAGCGCATCGAGTCGTGTTGGAATCGGTCAACCATTTAGTAACTCGCTCGGATATAGCCCGGCCACAAGAGGGGAAACGTCGATATTGCATGAGAAACTTGCTTGTAGCTTGTTTTCGCCGTAAGCTGGACTTTTTAGTGCTTGTTTGAACCTTTGCACCAGTCCCTCCGATGCCCTAGTTGTTGCGGGATGGTATTGTGCCCCGGAAATATGGACAATATCTCGCTCACGATACCATGTCTGGAACTCTTCGGATTTAAACGTGGTAGCATTGTCGATTACAATCGTGTGAGGGAAACCAAAATGTGCGTGACCGTTCATCCGAACCTCAGTCGTCGCCAGCGTCGTGATGGCAAATATGGGAAGAATGCACTGATATTTCGACAACATCCATGACGAACAGCCAATTGTAACCGAGGAAGTTGATTGCATGGTCGACATGGGCTCGACTTTAAGGCTTCTTGGGCAACGTCCAAGGATGCTTCACAGGCATCGCAGGCTTAATCTGTCGTTCTGCACACGCGCCTTACGATGTACTTTGTTTGACAATGTCGGTGTCAATCCTGGGCCAATAAATAATTGATCGGGCTGGTTTCGTTCATCTATTGCATGCCGAAATGTTCCAAATGCATCAACTCCAGTACCTCCGATCGTAGTGACTGTGGAATCCCCAATCGATTGCCGTAGAAAATATATCCATTAACCTCGGTTATTGTGTACACAAGGTGACAGAATTCATCTGGAGTGAATGAGGCGTCCGTGGGGTCGTCAAAAGATGCTTTCGATGGCCATCCCTCACGGGAATAATGCTTGATGTGGGCCAACACCAGGTCGGTAACGTTTGCTCTGACCATTACTTAACTGTCTACGGATAGCAGCTGTGGGCTGATCGTCTGGATTGTGTAGACGACATCGATACCCGCGGAATCTTCCTTCCGGTTGAAGCCGGTGTCACCGTTTGGGGTTCAGCGACTCTGGACATCCGCATTCTCATGATTAGCGGTCGTACGGTATTCGATGTTGCAATTACATTGATGAACGATTGTCGCCCATCATCCCTACCGGTTGGCGGCCGATGCCGGTATTGGCTTCTGCGGATGCAACATGGCTATAAATAGCTTTTGGTCTGGCACCTGTATGAATTTGCGTTCGTATATGTGCTGGTAAAAATTGTGCAGAGCAAAGATGATTGCCAGAGCTTCCTTGTGCACTTGGCTGTAACGTTATTGTGTTTCACTCAGCGTCTTCGAAACGGTCGCTTACTTCCATACTATATGGATAAAAAAGAATTACCCCTCCGTCCTGTTGGATGCGTCACAAGATATTCCCTACGGTTGGAAAGGATTGAAGTGAGTTAGTACCACAGTGTATGATAGCAGGCTTGTTCCTCGGAAGCAGATTTCTGTCCACTTCCCCACTGTCACTCCGTATTCTTATTTCGCCTACAATTGAATGGCTCGGCGATCGTTGCCAGGTGGGACAAGAATAATCCGTAGAACAGAATTAAACTGAGAAAGCTTTGTGACAAGGGTAGATCGAATGGCGGCGATATTTTTTGAACTGCATCGACTTTTAGCTTCAAACCAGGGTATTCGACATCAACTTCGGCAAACGAGCATTTCTCCACTGAACATCGCAACCCTTTTGTCTTTTCAGACGTTGCAGCAGGGCACTAAGATTATTTGTGTGGCCACGGGCGTCTTTTTGACTGATAAAAATGTCGTCGAGGTAAACTGCCACAAATTTTAGATCCACCGTCAGCTGTTTCATGATTTATTGGAAGTAGGCCAGGGCTGATTTGAACCCGAACAGCAGCGTTGTTGTAGAAGGACACCACGATGAATGCTCGACGCCAACGTATTTTGGCTTTCGCGGCCAACACGATTTGATTGTAAGCGTTGGCTAGATCAATCTTCGCGAAGCCATGATAACCCCGAGTTTCCACATGAGGTCATCGGGCAACGGAATTAGTTGTCGATGCCCCTCGAGCTGTAGATTGACCGTTACGGAATACTCCCTGCAAACTCGTATTAAAGGTTTCGACTCGCCCTGGAGGACGGCTTTCGACTGGATACCACCGGAGTGCCGTAGTTATCGAAGCTTGTGGGCTTCCACACCACTCGGGTGATTCCGGCGTCGTACGTTTGATTGAGATCGTCCAAAATCGCCAACGGCACTGACCGAGGCTTGCAGTTGATGGCGTGGGACCCGTTTTTGAATTTGACCTCCAACTGTATACCGTTGAAGCCGCCGAGTTCGGGCTTGAACAAATTGGTGAACTCCGAATAGAGTCGTTGCAGGCTTTATATAGAGACTCTCGTATGGGATACTTGGCTCAATCTGCGTCGCGCGGTTTTTTCTTCGCCCATGTTTAAAGCGATGATCGAGGTAACGTCAATGCCCAAGCGCAGGATTACATTTTAGCCAAAAGTATTTAGGTTGCCTTTCGTCGTCGCTGTAAACGAAATCGTTTGGCTTGTACCCGGTCGGTAACGTGCCCTTCACTGGCAGGAGTTCGCTCTATGGCACTTCGTATAGACGTGATGTCGGCGTAAGCACTGGGTTGCCTAGGGACGACCATACCTATTCAGTGCAGCTGTCGCCTGGTTTGGTGTCCACTTCGAACCAGGGAGAACTGTCGTGGATTTGGATTGGTAGTTGCATCTGCGGGATTGTACTGACCGCCTTGACGGTATCGATGGATTGGATCGACTTGACCCGGATTGCTAGTTTCCCTGAAACAAACCTCTTCTTCTCGATACACACGTTCTCGAGCATCGTCCAGTTTTATTTTGTAGATGAGCGGAAATAATGAACACTGGCGATGCCATTACAACCGAAGCTAGTGGATGGAATAACTATTGGTAAATCGGTGTTAACTTGTCGTAGCATGGACTGATCATGACAATGAAAAATCGTCTGGACAAAACTTATTAGGTGGTCTGTGGGTGAAAATAGCTGACTTTTAAAAATAAACTAATAGTCTTCTCAAGGACTCGCAGATGGGCTACCGTTCATACCAGGTAAAAATAACACATTAGCTGACGGTACCACAAGGTCCAGCGCATTCCCTAATAAAGAAAACTAAACTGTTAAATGCGTTGAAATGGAAACTGTTAAAAATATAAATATAGCATGCAACGTTGGATGTGATGTTGATTTAATGGAATTATCAATGTTTGTAAATAATCTAAGTTATGGCGAAGAACGTTTTAATGCAGCAATCTGGCATTTTAAAGCCTGTGGGACTATATTAGTTTTTTTCAAACGGGAAACTAACTTTAGTTTGTGTTAGGAGATGCGATGAAGCAGACAGGTTATTAAAACCAGTTTGCGTGGAAATAAATATGTTGGGATATAGTTGCAATATAACCTCAGAAGTGATGAATATAGTTGGTTTTATTGCACGAAGTGATAAAAAGGACACAATTCTGTAAATATATTATTTTCTATCAAATATATTATTATTTTGCTAAAATCAAATCTACCGAGATACATCTTGATAAAATCAGGTAGTTAATTTCTAGGATTTATTCTAGTAGAATTTATTCGGCAATTTAAACAGTGCAATAACCTTAAATAAACTTTAGGTAAATTAATTCTATAAAACGCAACAAATTCTACTAAATTTTATTTAAGGTGGTGGTTTTTCTAATAGGAATGGTTATATCTAGAGCTGATTCTAACATATATTTTTACCATCTCGTTGCACGCTTCTTACATTAGTTGCCGCGTTAATGAAATTGAATAATAAATTTATGCTAGGAAATAATAGCAATAGGATTATATAATAGAATATTGAGCATAAACGTATATAAATAAAAGCTAAGAAGTATTTCAAAACAAAATGGCTCAAATGGGGCTGAATTATGAAAAAATGGCGTATGGAACTGCTTTTGTTGATTTTGTTAACTTTGTTTGAAGTTGACATTGATATGGGTATGCACCCATACTTTTAAAAATGTGACAAAGTACATTATGAAATAGAATGGGTTAGGAAACCAGCAAATCTAACTCAGTTTACGACAAGAGTAAAAAGTTATAGAATTTGGAGTCATTTGTTAATAAAACGGGACAAGATATTTAGTGGAGTTCGGCTGTATGAAAATAATAGCGTTTTTACAGGAGGGACTGATGAAGTAAAATGATTTAGAACAGCTTAAAACATTTTAGTTGCTGGATTTCTTGTATGATTAGCAGAATCTAATCTCAAAAAGTTATATTGGTAAACGTTGTTATTAAAAATGACATCAGTATGTGATTATAAAATCCTCCAGTGTGTAAAAGTATAAATAGTGCGAATTTTTGAAGATTCAATTCAGTTTGATTTTACAGCGATAAGTTTAGTGACATCGATATCATTATTGCTTTTGTGTTGAATGATTATTAGGCAGAGGAAATACAGTAAGCACAAGCTTAGGTAGAATTTTTTGATCATTACTGTAGTTACTAGAGACTATGTTGATGGGCTATTGATGAAACAACACAGATTACAATAGTTGCTTTCCGTGCAAGAAAAAATTTTTCTGTAAAATTTATTTTAAAACAAAAAAGGTGTGCCGCTAAGTAAGGCATATTTTAAACTATTTTATAAATTTCTTTGTAAACAAAAAATCTTATATTATGAATTTGTACAAATACTGATAAATGCGATAAACCCACCAGTCCTCTAAAGGACTCGTGGATTAGGGCGGCCGGTGATGTCACGTAAAAATAAAACGCTAGATGAGGGTACCGCCAAATCTAACACATGAGTCAAGCAAATGCCATTCCGTTGTTCACTGAACGCGAATTTCATTTTTGTATAAAGAACAGAAATTAGTCCGTTTCATGTTTCATACATTATAATTTAAAAATGTTCGCGAACCCATTGGTGTTCAAGTGCAGGAGCCTAATTGCACTCGCTAATGGCGTTATGAAACAGAAAAATATCGAAATTGGATGTAGCTATTGACATCCGAGTTTTGTTCTCTAACAGCGTTTTGTTCATGTCAAAAGACGATTGCGGGCGGCGCGTCTTAAGTTTACTCTCGCATAATGCAAACTCTCATAATAAAACGGTCAGCCGATGGTGAGTTCGCAGCTGACACCACCAGGACCTCAAATGAAGTGTAGGGGACGCAGAACCGGAAACAACTAATTTTCCGCCTCCACGACATTTGAGATGGAGGTGCTTCCAGAGCTGGCAACTTCCCTTTTTTCGTCAAATTAGTGATTCCCAATCCATCACGCCCCACCCAAATGAGGGTGTCCTAGAACCTCATTTCAGGGGAGGGCATTGCGGAACCGGAATCCTCTCCGTCCCCCTCAAATGAGTGGGTGGGGTTTCCAAAACTGCCATTTGTCGCTACTAACACTTTTACTGTTGTATATATGTTGTTGATCATATATGCTTACGTCAAAATACTAGCACAAAAGGCTATGGTTTCTCACAACGTATATACATTATTCGCTATATGATAAATAGGAATCTTCTCTCAGGCATTTTCCTTTTGTTTCTACCCGCGTTGCCCATGCTAGCAACTTCAACATCACATATTGGAAGTTTAGCCATTTGCCTAATATCTAGTCGACCACCGTGGTATCGGTTAAAAAAGGAATGTTTTTCTAGCAAATAGCTTTCGTACGTGGCTCTCATGTGGATTTGCGTGTTAACTGCTGCCATATGTAGGAGGTGCAATATATTGTCGGCTAAAGTCGTTTTAGATATTCATCATTTGATTTTCTCGTGCAACAATGTATGTATATATGTACAATGTGTCAAGCTAAGGTGGTTGTGGCTGGTCTTAAAACCAACAACATTTTGACGACGAATATCATTGTAGTAGTAGGTATTGCTTCTATCAATGCACATGCAAGATATCAGCAGTACCGTTGTCGTAGATATCGGTGGACCGCTCTATAGTTGAATAGAGTGTTTACTGTACCAACAACTTCTTATAATGGTGTGCGGACATCGATTAAATTACAACAGTCTATTAGTTTTACCATAGCATCTAAATCTCGTTTACTTGGATCATGCGTGACATTGTGTAAACGTTTATTGTGTCCTGTGTAGTATACATCAAATAATATAATGCTCTTTGGTACTATGGCGTGTTATGGTTATGAGTCTAACTAAACTAAAACATATTAAAACAATAGTGGAGCGTTTTTGGAAATGAATCTAAGAATTGTGGCTTACTGCTCTATTGGACTTTACTGTATCACTAAACTACAAATATATTCTATTGTGGACCAAATCCGTTACGAATACTTAAAGCCGTTGTAAAAAAAGTCTAATACATGTTATTTCGAGATTGAAATGTAATTTTTTGATTTAACACAAACGTTATAAATAGCCATACGTTTTAATAGTATATCATCAAAGAACGGAGGTCACCAAAATTCATTATCAACACAACCGTATTTGTCGCGAAACACTACTGCTATTTAATGCTTTTTTAACATTAATATTTTATTTTTATAGCTTTCGCATTTAAAAACGCCATGAATTATAGCTTTGCCTCATAGTTTGAAATCTATATAGATACTTTCTACAACAGGTGGCAAACGTACTGTGTCCAAATGACGGTGGTTTCTATACTGTAGCACTCAACCTTCATGATTTGAAAGCAAAATTACAATAGTTATAACAGAGATAGCTTAGCCACAATTGTTGTAAAACGGAGGTGACTATAATTCTTTTATTTTTATAACGCAGTGTGACACTAGTCGGATCAGGCTTTGTTAAACAACATAAAAAGATTGCACTAGTAATGCGTAGAGTTTTAGAATGATAGGTTTTAATTAATATTATTGATTCGATCAAACCGAGCTCAAATCATGTCGATTATGGTCAGTGTAGTTTTTCCTGGTTCTCGGTCCAAAATTTTTATACTTGGACTGAAAGCGCCCACCTAAAATGGGAAGAGCTCACGCATTATGTACTTCATATATTGTAAGTTCCGAAAGCCAAACTTATTTAAAAAATTTAAGCCAACTGCGCCATTGCTGCAGCATCAAAACGATGTTATGCAAAGTTCACAGACAAATAAATAACTATACTCACTTCACATTATAACACGTATGGTCGTGACTATTTCTCATTTGCGCGTTATTCATAGTGTCATTACACGACCATTACAGCTATATATTCTCTGATTAATGTTTCAGAAATGTCGAATATTGGTTAAAGTACTTTTAGCAATAGTCTGTGCGAAGGTAATACTTAAATCATGCAAATGCTATACTTATTTCACAGACGTTGCAACAACCACACGGACTAGTGATACATGTATCAAAATCATATATAACATTGACAATATAATACATATTATAACAATGTACAGTGACTGTAAAGCATTTGTCTTTGCCCGCTGCATTATGGCCAGTCATATTTCAAATACTTAACCTCAGCAAGTCACGGTAAAAGTGTAAATTAATAAAATATGTTCTGCTAAAAGAACTATATCAGTTTTCCGATAACGAACATTTAAATATGCCTACAAATGACGTCGCGATCATAATGTCGTCTTTGGAACCTAAGTGTAAAACTATACCTACTTTAACATGCGAGATTAAACTATTTACAGACATATCTTTTTGGCTTAAGTCCTGTTGAACAGCTTAGTGCGGTGATACGGCGAGCGACAGTTTTTTGCGACTTTATCTTTGTGCTTAATATAAGGCTTATATATAAGTACCTTAGCCAAATGAATGTTTTAGGTTAAGGTACTTCGAGAACGGTTTATCCTGCATATGTATATACAAATTTATAGATTTGGTTAATCATATTAACGCATAAAACAATATCTTGAAACGAATATTCACAGCACTTCTGAAATTCAAAACATAGTATTGCACTCTTGGTTACGTAACAGGGCCGTTCCGGCCTGTTACTTTTGCAACCATCTGCATGAAAGCCTATTATAGGGTCATCAACGTATAAACCAAGCGTAAAACTAGCAACAAATCTAATAATTTGATATCTACGGGGCGCGTAACCTCGTCATACGGCGCTATGGTTTTCTTTTGTTCGTGTACAGCACCGATTATGTAGAAAATCATATGATATCACGGAGATAGATCAGAAAGGGGCATTGCCAATATATGAATGATCAAAATTACTACCGTCAGGAAACAGGAGGCCTTCACCAAGAGACTAAAAGCAAAGTTACTTGAATTTAGTCCAACTAAAATCAAAAGTATCACATCTACGGAGGACAACAACAACAACCTAGTTAATATTCCTCTCATAGGGAAAACAATGGAAAATGACTTTTTTAAATAGCAACTTTTTGTTATTGGGACTGCTATGCACGGTTTTGACGATCCGTATCCGGTCTCCGATCATGAAATCGAACACTTAACGCTAATACTTTTTGGAAGAACTTCAAGTGCTTCTTAACGTAATCTGTCGACCGGCTATCGAATTATTCTTATCTGATTCACCATAAGTAGGTAAAAGAACGTCTACTTACCCTAAGTTGGGTTGTTTGGGTCAATAGCCATTCTTAAACATACGATAGATCATTAAGCCTTATCTTAATTTGAAGATATACCATTCATATTTTTACCTGAAAATTGCCATATCATCCTCCGATCCCCTGCTCTTCCACACGAACTGTTTAAAGCCGTAGTTTTGGCAAAAATCGGCGAAATTGGCTAAAATCACTAAAATTACTGAGTTTGTGACTTCTCACAATTCAAGCGGAGTATCCTACACAGGAGTCTTATATACTTCACTATGCTCCTTAGGTAGACTTTTAGCTTAGTAATTAAATTTTGTCAAACCATTTGATCCGTGTGAGGGACACGATAAAAGTCTATTTATTTTCGCTTTTCGACACCTATGGAGCATGAACTGAACCAAGTAATAACTTATACATA
>JASANE010028311.1:0-21571 GCA_030248225.1 Trileptium ribeirensis
TTATGTTGTACATCTACTTGGTTCAGTTGATATTGTTGAATTTATTTTGCTACAGAACAAGAGAAAGAAATACCAATTGCACTTTGGCCTAGGCCAAATGCCAACTACACTTGTATTCAAGTTTTCTGCAGTAATCAATAATTATACTAATTGCTGTTGGGCATCAATTCTAAAAAAATGTAAAGAAAATTACTTATTGGATATTGAAGATTAAAACATATCCATTGCACTTGATTACAAATAACCAATCAGCGTATGCTTGGTTATAAATTACACGGTACAGAATACTTGAATGGATAATGTGATCATTCCTAAACCAATTCCTATAATGGAGGCGCAGGGCGCCTGGAGGTCCAGGGGGTCCGAACCGCCTTGCGGGATGCTTAGTTATAGAACTGAACTGCCAGGTCAATTTGAAGGTATCGGTCCCCCGCCCACTTTCCACGAGCTGGTGCACTCCTGGTATATAATCTGCACTGTATACTATATAATCTATACGATGCACAACAAATGGATGATACCAATATCCAACTGCAGCGTATATTAATGCAAGAGCGTTAACTAGTCCTCTGCTTTGGGATTGCGCGGGCTCATCATTCGTAACTCCTGAACTACTTGAGCAATACATATTTTATAAGAAGTTATTTGCAAAAAAAGTAGTTCTACGTTAATATAGCGGCAAACCTTCACGATGCCTAAACGTTAGTTTTAAATGTTTCTATTACCGCACGCAGTTCCTTTGTGACATTTAGATTTGCAGTGTAGTCCAAAAGAAACACATCGACATTGTCTATCGCTTGACCCTTGCCAGTGCGTAGGACTGTTGACATGAATTCGTAAGTTTTGAACGTTGGAAAATCATATTTTTTGCCGTACTTATAATTAGCAATAAGTTCTACCATTGTAAAATCTACCAAAAACTGTTTCGCGCTTTAATTAAAACTAACCGCCCAAATGCACGTCAGTATAAACGATTTGCGTAATAGACGGTCACGTGGTCAGTACAATTGTTGGTTTAGGAATGATCACGTTATCCATTCAAGTATTCTGTACCGTGTAATTTATAAACAAGCATACGCTGATTGGCTATTTGTAATCAAGTGCAATGGATATGTTTTAATCTTCAATATCCAATAAGTAATTTTCTTTACGTTCTTTTTAGAATTGATGCCCAACAGCAATTAGTATAATTATTGATTACTGTAGAAAACTTGAATACAAGTGTAGTTGGCATTTGGACTAGGCCAAAGTGCAATTGGTATTTGGCCTAGGCCAATTGCCAATTGGCTTGAATTGGTGTTTGGCCTACGACATATATACTGAGAATTGTTGTGTCATGAGTAGTAAGCTAAATTGAGTGAAACTCGGAAAAACTTGCAAGCTCACGCCACCTATGGCGCAATGTTTTAGCAATTTCTTTCTGCAAAACACGTATTAAAACACTGAGAAATGTCAAAGTCTGATTTTACCAAAATAAATTTCCTTAAAAAATTTTAAAAATTTCGAAGGTATCGCTAAGATGTAAAATCATATCAGTTTTGATTTTTCAAATTCGTCAATGAGACCGAAAACTAAACTTTTTACGAAGCCTTAAAATTTTTTACCACTTTTTTCTCATTTTTAAAACGACAAATAGAAATTGTTCACAAATGAGAGTATATTTTTAAGTTTTGATATTAACAAAAGATAAGAAGATCCGTTCCCAAACGAATGAGATGCGCGGAAGATGTCATATGACGGACACGGCACATATGTATATAAAAACACACACACCTTTTTATTTGTCAATGAATAGAAATACAAACACTATGTATATATACTCGCTTTGCTGGTTCTGCTCCGGCAAGGAAGTAACAATTTAGCTCACAGTGTTAACCAATATAGACGTTGAAATATATTATAAAATGCACATTTCAAACATTTCATAAAAATATACGACGGTAATCAGATTCGCATTCATCCTGTCGGATCCGCTAAAACATATAGTAAACCATCCCGCATATTGTTAATAGAAAACTTCTCCAAATCAGAACTAAACACAGTTAAATAATAATTATATCCATTTAAAAATAAAGATTTAGATATGTGGCTCTGTTCAAACTGGTAGAATAACTTTTAGAATACTTAGCAAATCACCAGGTCTTGCAGTTATGTACATACTTCATTTCGAAGCTGGTTGAAAAGTAGTTTATTCTCCAAATCAGAACTAAACACAGTTAAATAATAATTATATCCATTTAAAAATAAAGATTTAGATATGTGGCTCTGTTCAAACTGGTACAATAACTTTTAGAACACTTAGCAAATCACCAGGTCTTGCAGTTATGTACATACTTCATTTCGAAGCTGGTTGAAAAAATAGTTTAGTTTTCTTGATCTGACAATCCATATTCGCCAAAGTTACGCATAATAATAACACGTCTATATCTCGATACCATTTATGACACTCGACTATGCTAAGGACCGACGGTTACTTACGAAATTCTGAACACGTAACTATAAAAAAATTCAAACTAAAAGCCATTGCTCACTACGCTTACCTTAGCCGATAGCTGCGTCCATATTGACTGAAAATGAGCAATAACATTGACCGTGTCGGAAGATATTATCCATTCCAAGCCATCAAACTGACAGTCGTAAAGGTTCAGTGGAAAATCAGCTGCGATGGGATATTGTGGTTTACAAGGGTGCGACGTGATATCGCACAATTTGACTATGACCTGTTTATGGCAAACAAAACATACTACTCATTTTATAATACTGATATAACAATTTATTAATCCGTATTAACAAAAATATTGCACGTAGCAAGTGTGCTTTTGGAGAGTAATGTATTTACTCCAAACATTATTTCTAATAGAAGCTCTAAACTCTGCTGTTTGCATTTATTTCTATTCTTAAAAGCGACCAAACCCTCTCTCCTTAGGGGTTGTACAGTCACGGTCAGAAATAAGTGCAAAATAATCGATCGAAAACGATCGAAATTTCGATCGATTTCGATTAAACGAAATTTCGATCGATTTCGATTAAACAAAATTTCGACCGATTTTGATTAAACGAAATTTCGATCGTTTTCGATTTTCGCGCAATTAGATAAATTTCAAAATTTTGTTTTTTTTTTCGATTAAACGAAATTTCGATCGATTGCGATTAAACGAATTTTCGATCGATTGCGATTTCGATTGTTTTCGATTGCACTTATTTCTGGCCGCGACTGTAGGTGGTTCCCACAAGTAGCACACCATAGTAAAGGGGGTGCAGCATGGACATTTATTGCAATGTGTGTAGTCTTTACAAGAACGAAAAAATTAGTTGCTCAGCAAGGGAGATGAATTACGCCTACTCGTTTGCTACGCTTTTTAAATTGACTTTTCCGGAAAATTGAGGAATTTCAGATATTTTTTTACGAATCATGCAAGCGCCCAACTTCACCCCACATCCCCACCTTGAAATATTATTAGATCCGCCTTTACTACATATGTATGTACGTAGATATTATTTGCGAATAATGCATGCAGCTGACTTCATTCGACACCCCACTCGGAGGTATTATTGTATCCCACACTGATTATGTAGATATTTGTTTTTATTGAATGTGTTACTGTTGTTCTAGTGATATATGGTCCTACATTATATTATGGTTTTATATTGTCTGGTCAACCTGTAGAAACATTATGTTCTAAACGTTAAAATTGAAACCGATGAGGTTGTTTATAGGCATAACAAATGCGTGGAAGGCTGGTATCTCTGCTTATCGAGAACATTTACTAGGAACTCACAGCCGAATATTTTCGCGTTTATCGTACAAAAATTGGTATAAACAGGATAGCAATTCATAACTTACATCTGACGACTCTTTTCCTTCACCTACAAGAAACAACACGGACACAATGCAGCGAATCTGATGCCACGCGAAAGCGTTTGCTACGATCGTTAGTGAAAATAGATCGTAACTGCTTGACTTAACCAAGGCAGATTCGCCGGTTGACGCTTCTGAATATATAGCGTCGTTCGAGAGTAGTTCTATTGAAGCGCTGAAATCAAGTACAGAACAAACAAATTAACACAGTTATATTATTTAAAAAACAGTGATACTGCAAACAAAAGTGTAATAATGTTGGATACTTTCGTCGAAAACCAGTGATTTTCAGTAAGTTTTTATTTCGAGTACCCACTGAAATGAAAAAATAATTTAAAATTTAGTCAAAATATTTATACTATACAGTCGACTTCTTAATTCGCTAAAGATATTGCGAAAGGACATGAACCATGGCCCCTCTGGTTCAGCCAGAAGTTTCAGAACCTAAAAATCTCACAAAAGCAAAACAGTAAAAAATTTTACTGCGCTTTAAATGAGTTCAGAAACCTTCTCTGTTCAGGTCAAAAGCAACTTTTAGACTAATTTTTATGCAATTTAATTTAATTAATATAATCGTGGTAACGGGTTATTTTTAATAATGTGATGGACCTTTTAAATTAATTTACTAAAATGTTTTGTCAATCATTATGTCAATTTGACGTGTTCCTACATATGTAGTAATACAAAACATTTTGTCGTGAAAACTTGAGTCACGAGAGTCCAAACTTTTATTAGGTGCACGGACTTAGGGGTATCCGGTTTTTGCCAGGACGTACTGAAATCATTCAGCGGTCCCACCCCTCAATACGAAGAAGCCAGTGTGTATCATTTACATGATGGTACCCGGCAAAAATAATTATCGCTTACGGCTCCCTCGAAAACCAAACATTCTAAAATAGCTATCCATCTGAACTATTTCCAAAACTAGAGCGATCCACTCTTATTTCACCTGTCTCACTATTTCACCTTACTAGCACTTAGACATGGAATATCCGAGCGAATGCTAATGGTACTTTTAACTAGCTCGGCAAGGGTGAAGAAACTAAGTACGTCTGTTTCGAGCTCCGTCACTATATTCTCATACCACACCAGTAGCGAACCCAGGATTTTCGTTTGGAGGGGGTCCGGGTGTGAACAATGCTAACGGGAATAAAATTCATTGTTGAGCGAACAAGGGCAAAATTGAGAGGGGAGGGTCGATGCTCGTATTTCGCAAACCCGCTTTGCTATAGGGCTTTCCGTGGGCTGTAATTTGTAGTTAAAAGGCGATATGTGAATAAAGTAAAAAGTGGACAATATGTAATAAAATTAAACGAAATTAAAGGATTCATCTCCTTGTAGACGCTGAATTGCTGACACATGTGAATTTGCAAATTTTGCAATTTTAGTCAGTTTTATGAAAATTACATTTTTGAAAGAATTTTTGACCTGGTCGCAAATTCAGCTCCTGTTTGCCGGGTTGAAATTACACACATTATCTATCTATGTATGCCTTTATATCATAAAATCAAGGCGCCTGCTTCTTTTGACAGTTCATCTATCACTTGATCAACAGGCAATTCGATTGCCCAATCTCGATTCATTGTCATATGAGCAAGTCCGCATAGCCGATCGGTCCCCATGGTAGATCGCAAATACGATTTATGCAGCCGTGCGTAGAGAACGATCGTTTCGCTTTTAGTGCACGAGGCGGAAAATTAAAACACGGATCTGGTTTCCACGTAGCTGTGAGAAATTCGTATTTTTGTGCATCCGATAGTGTCCCATTGTAATTTCCGATGTCTAATTGATTTACGCTGTCAACATGTGCAACAGGACACTGGTCTGTTGGTTTTGACGCTTTGGCTGCCATGGTTGTGTCATCCGAACGACAGACTGCAGCTGTTTGCGGTACATGTGAAGTTTCGCCAGAAGTACTAGTTGTTGACTCTATATTGTCGCCAGAATCAGTTTGTCTCTGATTTTTCCGCTGTCGGTCGAAGTATTCGCGCAAAGACATTGGTACAACAATTATGAAAATATGCCTATTAAACAGAATGCTAAAAAGAAAAAAACAACAGTTACACTGGAACACTTCTGTTACACTTCTACTAAGGAGATACTAAATCTAAGTTAATGCATGAGTAAACTTAAGATGCGACCCTTACCATCCTGTTTTGACACCATGTACAAATGTTGTTAGAGAACAAAACTCAGATTTCAATAGCCGTTTCTAATTTCGACATTTTTGTGTTCCATAACGCGGTTAGCGAATGCAATTCGGCTGCTGTACATTAAAGCCAAGCGAACAATGGAATCGTATTTCGATTTGACAAAAGGGGATGGTAAAGGTCGCAGCTTAAGTTTACTCATGCATAAATTCATAATTTTATCTGAAACGAATGTGCAAATAAGGGGGCTCATACATTGCTAACATTGTGACCAGCAAATCATTCATTTGGTTTTATTTGGCCATTTTTTGGGATGGGGGTAAATTTATGCCCTTATTTTGCACTGATAGCTGTAATATCTGTTACCTACTTTAATTTTCTGCATGATTTTACTATCTCGAACACGGGTTTGGGCGCCTAGGCCCCCTGGCCCCCCTTTGGTTACGGCACTGTGCTCAACACAAGAAACTTATAACAATTGGTAACATAGATCACCAGTGGTGTGAAAAATGAAAACTTATTTAAAAAATACTATAGCTACAGCAAAGCCATTACTGTAGCTAAGTCTAAATTTATTTATAAATAACCGGTAAAGTAAACGTAGATGTAAAGTAAAAATGTAGTTAATTGGATATTGATTTGAAAAATGAAAACATTTTTGTCTTCGTTAGCAAAGCAAGGATGGAGGCGAAAAATTTAACCTCCCCTGCCCCTCTTTGGCTAAGACCCTGTGATGACCATCGCCTGAAAATTTTTCATTTTTAGTTATTTGTTGGGGGGGGGGGGTCCGGACCCCCGGACCCCCCGTCTCGGTGCGCCGGTGTACCACACATTATGCTTTCAGAGCACCCTCAAGTTCCCAGAGACCCTATAACACACAAGCTATTTATTAAGGGTCATAGGACGGACATTCCAACACATGTTAAAGATGTGGGTTCGTTTAGTTCTATATCCAATCAAAGTTGTAACATTTCTAAAATTACAAAGCAGAACATAGACAAAAGTGTTAAACTTTCAAATGAATTTTTTCGTTGTAAGCCACTAGCAGTTTCCGCACTGGATGCATGACAACACAAATACAGTTCCTACATACCAATTCTAGCACTCCATGTCAAGCTAAATTCATTCTCAGTTCAACAACAGCGTAGGTATATCGACGTGTTAAATCTCGTGACATTAGTGATTGGAATGCCACATCAGAATTCGTTCGATTCCACATCGGTGAATCACATTTGGCGGTCACGCCATTAAGCATAAGAACGATGACAATGTAACCTTGTACGACACAACACAAACTCTAGAACGCACGATATGATCTGTTCAGATCTGATCAACGACTGTACTCATTAGACGTGCGTTATGCTAACGCTAAAGACACACAACATGCAAGAGATGATAAACACCAACCTTTTTATTTCACGAACGTATTCTTTCATTCCACTGCTGACATCCATTTTACAAAGATTTCGGAAATCGTGAACGCCAACTAACAGTTTGCAAGCTGCCTATAAGACTATGTTATTAATTTTAAATTATGTTGTGTGAAGTACAGTCACGCTCAGAAATAAAACAAATTTTCCGCGAATCGTTCGTGAAAAATTAATAGCTGTTCAATTGCTATTCTCGAACTTTTATAGAGCTGTTCCGGAAAAAATTGCGCTTGTTTTTGAGAGTGATTGTGCCTGAAAAAGGACTGTTTTGTTAGCTGCTAGAGTTAAGCGAAATGCAGTGATCGATTTATTTCGGAAAGCTTTCCTAAGGTAAAACGTGACTGACAGGTGGAAGGCAAAATAAAAATATATTACGGCATAAAATATAATATTTATAAAGCAAAACTTACATGTGCCGGTATTTGTTCAGATTTACGCTTACAAACGCTATATAGACCACATAAACCCATATCCACATGTCTCAATAAATTTAATAAAAACACAAAACTATTGACAATCTTACGCTTTAAGGATATTAAAGTATATTTGGAATTTTCGTACTCTTTTTAAGATTTAACGACTAGTTAAATTTCATTATGACTGTATAGATGGAAATTTGATAAGGCGCTTCTATACTTAACAATGATGAAAGAATTATAACAGATCGCCACCGGGACGTTATGCCGAACGTTCCATGCTAGACGTGATTTTTAAAACATATGTGCTTGTGAGAAGAAAATAAAATTGTCCCGTTTCCTTTGAAGAACAAATATTATAAATCATCTCAATATTTCGATAAAATAGAAATAAATCGCACATGGTTAGAACAGAAACTTAGAAAATTTTGGTAAAATTATCCGTACGGTTTTTGATCTATGCCGTTCTCAAAACTCAAACACAATAATTAATGTCGATTCACCAAAATCACCTAACATTATCCTACATACATTCATTGAATTGATGTTCAAACTGGAGCGAGGAAAATTATATTTATATGTTCGAGATTTGCAATCAAAGCGAGCGCTGAATTGTGGTGGTGCAGCAGCCCAAGCCAAAACACGAATATGATCCGGAAGGACTCTATTGAGTAGTCGGGCATAGTCCAGCTCTCTTGATTCGTCCAATTGAGTGCTTATTCTGAAAATGAAAAGAACCGTATAAAAATGTAATCTGGAATTTTTATAATGGGAAGGGGCTGACCCACTGAGCTATCATTGTCCTTTCGTGAACAGTAAATGATACCATCTTGCATCCACCTGACACCTCAAAGTGTCATTTTTGACCAATACAAGTGTTTTCTTGCCATTTTCCAATTTTCCAGGACTTTTGCTAAAATTTTGCCAATTACCTCCAATTTTTGGTAAAAATTTGCCCATTTTAACGATTTCCCCCAAAATTTTGTTAAATTTGCCCACTTCACCAATTTTTGCCAAAATTTTGTCCAGTTTTTGCTGAAAATTTTCAATATTTGCAATAGTCATGAACTTGTTATACGTACATGATATCCTACAAGATAGGATAATAACAGGCAAAACCGGCACAACGATTTGGCACATACAAGGAATTTTTCAGTATCGAACACTTCAGCAAAAAACTCCATTTCTCTACGGCGAAACTAAAAAATATTTTAAGCAAACGAACATAAAATCAAAAATGCAAAGGATAAAGGATTACATCGTCAAATCATCGTTAAACAGCCAAAAACGTTATACGCAAAGTTATTTTCAGTGAAAGTCAGATTCTGTTTGCTGTTACCCACAAAGACTTTTGTCGTTTCCCACAAAGACTTTTGTCTGGTTCAAGGGGTAACAACTTAGGCATATACAGTACTAGCCAGAAATGAGTGCTGTTCATTCCATGTTCGTTGATAAATTCAACATTTTGTTCAAGACGTGCTCGAAATTTTAGAGCGCTTTTTAAATTTGTTCCAAGCTTGTTCGAGCATAAATGAATTTCGGTCGATTTCACATCGATGTTCGTTCGTTCAGCTGATTTTACCATTATGGCTCAGCTCGTCAACCCGTTCGAATGATATATAAAGTAAGTTATATATTCATTGAGTTTTTTTCGAAATTTTTGAACCCATGTGATAGGGAATCCAAAAAACTGGAGAAAAAATTTGCTGTAAATCTGGCCAAGATGGGTATATTCTCAACAAACTCGTTCGAATGGTACCAAAATTATGGCTGTATCTTTAATATTGACCAATTTCGCCCCCGAAGGTGGGACGGGGGCGGCTAAAGGAAAAACTCCATTTATCGAAAATTTTTGGTCCAGTGGAATTTTTAGCAAATATAAACACTCATTATTAGCAAATTTCCGTACTCAGCCCTGGATAATAACGAATTGATTTCCATCAAAGATCGCGCCGTTGGCGCAATGAAGATGCTGGCTTTTGGAATTAGCAGTAGGGTCATCGTTAACGGCATAGGGTTCCCTTTTACCCATTGTTCTGCAGGACCAATAAAACGACAGTGTGAATTTGAACAACATCATCGGACCGGTTCACACTGAACCGGTGCGTGCCAGCGAAGATTCAAACCTGAAGTACCTCTGCGAAAGGAAGTTGCATCACTAACTGTAACTATTATAGAACCGTGTAGAGTATACTGGCCAAGAGTAACTATTTCCGTAAATGAATTCCTGCATGACCGGAAACTTTTTGCTGTTACCTCGCTTTGCGAGGACCCTTAAAAATTCAAGCAATTATATCGGAATGTATGGAAATTAATTCAAGACGATGCATAACAATTTATGAATATGTCTGCTATCAGAGCGGCTTGAAAATATTACTTACTGTATAATATAACATAACATTCTATCTTCTTGAACTTTAATATAACGTATAATCCTTACGGATTTGTGGAAACGTCTACGCCACTGGCTGATGAGTTACCACTGTCAGGCTGCTGTAGTAATAAATCGGTCTGTAAAGCCGGCTGATCGTTATTAGTATAGAAATCACAGATGCCCGGGCCATTCGTGTGATTAGAACGGAGGTCAATTGATATCACTTGTGAAAACGCACTGACGCCTAAACTAGGTAATAAACACGATCAATATATTATCTGTGATAGAATAATTCCTATAGTTTATATCAGAACATCTGCGGATGTACCACGCTTTTTAAGTTTATGTTTCAATAATTCGCGGTCCGTTGTGTAAAAATACAGGAATATACAAACAATTTTAATTAAACACACCGTTCTACATAAAACAGGGAAGTGTACTATGCATTTTGCAATTTCTTTTGCTACTTTTGTTCATAAGTGTAACTCATGCTCCGGAAATTCTGATTTTCTAATAATTACTAAGTTTCATTCCCTCTATTAGAAGCATCGATTATTCAATTGGAACGGCGGTAAATTATCTCACACGAGCAGCACAATGTCCCCGAACTGCATCGTATAATTGCCTAACAACAACGAAGCTTTTGCTTAAGTGATCGAGACTGATGTCTAATTTGATCGGATTATCTATAGGTAGATATCAGATTATACTGCGCTCATAGGCACGGGAAGGATCTTAACCTGGGGGCAAGCTGTAATTTATTAATGGTCAGAGGCGGCGATCCCTAGAAATAGTGAGCGGATGAGAATAATTTTTCTTTAGGTCTTATCCCCGGATCTTGATTTCTGGGGGATGCAACCCCCTCATCCCCCCAGGAATCGCCGCCCATGTTAATAATTAATAGTCTAAAATACAGTGTATAAATAAAACTTTAAGCCGCAGTTACATAAAGAACACTATCACTTTTTCAGTGAAAATTAGCATTTTGTTCTAAATCTGCTCACCCAACTCTTAAGCAATGGGCGCGGCGTTGTGTGTTGAATAAGCGTCGGAATGAGTTAAATGGGTTACAATACAGTACTTGCCAGAAACGACTGTCGCCTTTCGGGCGAGAGAAAATCGAGCGAGCAGTGTTATAAAATGTTTCGAGCAGCGAGCAAACATCGAGCGAGGAACGGTCACTTCTGGCGAGTACTGTGTATACTTAGATGAGATATGTCAGCGAAAGCGGGAAAGAACTTGAGAAGTAGTGAAACGGCTCAAGCCTAAAGACCTCATGTTCCCGCGATCCGGACTGGGCGCTCGATATTATGAATAGCGGCATATGACCGTCGGAGGGAGCGGCACTACTGCTGTTCTGTTCACGCTCTTATTCCTGTTTATATAAAATTAACAAGCTGAAACGTTTATCAACGCAGCCAAACCTGTGCGATGCAATAGAAATGCAGCATCAAAGTCAAAAAAGTGCTAAAATAGTCCTATACTCTGGGTCTTGACATTATATACTGCATATTATGTTACTATGAAATCACAGTCGAGTTGTGCCACACAATGATGCAACATTGAACGTAAATTCAATTAAGGTTAAATTGAATAAGACAATATTCGAACATCTTTGGAACAAACTTCGAACAGCTTTCAAACAAATTTTAAAAGAGTGTAGCAAAAATGTCGATCAGGTCTCGAACAAAATTCGACCATATTTCGAACAAGATTTCGAATTTCTCGTGCGAACATGGAACGAATGTGTGCATGTACTGTTACGTGCTTAAATTATAGAAGTTAAACTATATTACTATGAGGAATGCCAATGCACAACTGGGAACCCAAATTGATTCTATATGTAGTTCATGCATTTCGGCGATAGTCACATGAGTCACGGTTAACGTAAGCTATAATTTAAACCTTTATCAGTCCGGCCACATCGATTATAACTTGAAGTTTCCCTTGACATAATCAACTTGGTCTTTTGGAGTGCCGCGAACAGTTCTGCTTCAATAGTGTTGTTCGTATTTTCTTGAATAACGTATCCCTGAAACAGCTGCTTGCATTTAGAGAACTAGGTAAGAAAATTTTTCGATCCGAATCGCTAAGTCAAAATTTTAATCTGAGTACACAACATTTTTATACAATCGCGGCTCTAAGATATCCCTAAAACAACTTATATTAGTGATATAACGTGCAGACATTTTCCAGTAAAACCAGACTGAGCCAGACTGTCTAAGTCAAACAATTAATTTCAGTAAACAGAAACAAATTGTTATCCAACCGTGACCCAATATTCCAGTTGGTAGTGCGTCACATATGTTTACTCTTATATTATTTGAGCAAGTTGCAAACGGTTGCTTAACATCACATAAACACCTAGTCCTACCCAATATTCTGGTCGTTGACCAAAGTCGTCGGATTGTATCGATATAAAAGCTTTATTTTGATATTGTTAACATTTCTTAGCTTATTCTCCCTTTGCTTTTGGCGAAATTGTATCATCAGTGATACACTTTCATGATATTGTAATTTTTGTTGACCACTGGAAATTTCACTAACAACTTATGACTGACCGACCTCTATGCTAATTAAAACAATAAACGATGTAAAAAGCAAACTTCGGGATAGATCGCATTCTACACCAAAGATTTCATCAAAACAGCAAGCTGGTTCTGTTGAATTCATTTTTCCTATTAGCATCAAATTTCGATACTTGCATATTGATTTTTGGGTTAACTTTCTTTTTAGCAAACTAAGTGTTTCGTGAACACCATAATTTTGGTTGTTTATGCAAATAGAAAAGGCCGAAAGAAACTCAATAAAAAGTTCACGATACATAGCTTATAAGCATATAATTCAAACAACCAAAAAATGAGGAATTAGATGTTCATTTAGGATCAGTTCAGTGCGTCACAGTAGTACTTTATTATAAATCGCAATGTCAGGTACTTAAACGACGCAATTGAACGGAATAACCGAAAACGAAATTAGCTGGAACCGGAGCCACAAATTTTAACCGCAACCATAACTCAGTGGCATACATCTACTTATATATAGTAAATTGAATGAAGGAAAAAAAACTGGTACTGTAGATTTGAAGTGCTTGGAAATCAACCATTACGTTCCAAATAATGTGTTTACATGATACTATAATCTGTGAGACTATGAAAAGGTTGAGGAAGCTGTTAATAATTTTTCGACAATTGCTTTATACAGATACAGTTACAATCAGAATAAGTGCTCAAAAAAGAACGAAGTTCCTTTCGTTTTCGCTTAAACGAGAATCGATCATTTTGCCTTTAATTTAGCGATGTCGATCGAATTAAATTGAAACAAATCATTTTGTAAACAATGTTACGTTTCGTTTAATTTAACGAATTTCGTTTATACGAAGATCGATTGCGCTATCGATCGATTCCGTTTGTGTTCGATTTTATGCGCACAATTCTGATTGTAACTATTGTATCTATCGACTTGGTGTGTTTCCGTTTTTCCGGTCCGCCGGCACGAGAAAAATGGCCTCCACCATGCATCTCTGCGCAATCTGCACTACACTAAAGATACACGCGGAGTATTTATCGCAGATGTCAGTTTCGCTCTATTTACCTACGGCTTGAGTTACAAGTCATAATGATTGTTAAATGTTACTCCGTGGGAACTCTGCAATTATTATTGCTTTCTCCGGTTCCGAAAAAAAGTTACATTATTATACGTTTTAGAAGTCATTTTTGCTCCGTTTGCACACACCTCGAGCCGTTTAGCTTATGATTTTATGTTATGAAGTGGGAAAAATAAATTAGTTGCTCCGGTATGGAAGAAAATTGCTTCTGGTTCTACTTTCAAAACAAATGTGTTATAGTTGAGACTACTATGACAATGCTTCCAACATTTAACCATAATCACAGTTCATTCTTGGGGGAGATTTCAAAGTGGGATGGATAAATTTTGCTTAAAAATACTAATAATTCCCATATTTTCAAGTTATTTTAGTGCCGTGAATGTATTTTCAAGATATAAAATGATGTTTTAGCATTATAAGTGGTAATTAACGTTTAAAAAACAATATGCAAACAAAAACATAAATTTCCAGACAAAAAATTTTTGATTTAGTTGAACATGGGTGGTTTCGGCCGAGTGGGGGAACGGACATGGGAAAAACCTCACGAACATAGGGGGATTCGGAAAGTGGGGGTCCCCCCAACCCCCCCCCCACTGTGGACAGGCTAGTACATACTTGACTGGGGAGTTGAAATGGCATCTAACTTGAAGGTATACTGTTTTATCACATGTACAAGCGCCAAGGTTGCAATAGTTTTTCAGCTGCCAATTTCTGTTCTTTAGCGCGCTATTTTTAATGTTTACCATGCAAAACATCCCAAGAATCCCAGA
Organism: Trileptium ribeirensis; assembly: GCA_030248225.1. Taxonomy (NCBI): domain Eukaryota; kingdom Metazoa; phylum Nematoda; class Enoplea; order Enoplida; family Thoracostomopsidae; genus Trileptium; species Trileptium ribeirensis. Next base: position 14,607 of record JASANE010028311.1, read on the forward strand.
AATATAGACACCTCTGTACTAGCCGGCTGCACAAAACTAAATTGAAAATAAGCCAAAATTTATTTTAGGCACAAAAACTTAAAGCAAATTTGTAGTTATGGATGGAAAAATTTCGCGTAGAGGCTTGTTTTTACATCGTAGCGGTAGCAATATGGACAAACAAGTTTTTACCCCCACGTTCGATGATAAATATCTCGTTATTTCTATTTTCGATTTCACATTTTTGATACTAAATTTCCCGGTTTCTCATGTCGCTATTAATTTTCCGTTTTTAGGCACAAAAACTTAAAGCAAATTTGTAGTTATGGATGGAAAAATTTCGCGTAGAGGCTTGCTTTTACATCGTAGCGGTAGCAATATAGACAAACAAGTTTTTACCTCCACGTTCGATGATAAATATCTCGTTATTTCTATTTTCGATTTCACATTTTTGATACTAAATTTCCCGGTTTCTCATGTCGCTATCAATTTTCCGTGTTTTTTTGTTTTTCCAGTTTATGGGCACCCTGAAGAGCACTTGGCGGTGGTTGAGAGAGAAAGTTTATGTTAGACAAGTTTGCAGCAATATAAAATACTCGGGATTGCATTTGTTGTGATGTCATCATCAAGTTCGACAGCCGCCTTTTGCCGGAACCGTAACAAGAAAAAGATTTTCTCAGGAACCGGAATTCAAGTTACTTCTACAAATTGATATTTGGTGCGCACAAAGCAGCCATAGCGACATATGAACGATTCTTTTTACGTATTTACAACAAACACTACTATTGTATTTTCTTCAACATCGGTCGTTTTACATTCGCTCACGTTTAAGCTTCATAGCAAGCTCGAAGTTGATCATAATTTTACAAGCTAAACACCTGTGTATACCGCAGAAGTCCAATAGCACTCGCTGTAGTCCTGACTCACGCAATCATAGAAAAACTGCGTACATATACATAGGGTCCATAATCGAATATAGGCATTAATACTGTCTGTCTTAAGCAAAATGTCAAGAAAGTTACGACGAATTTGTTACAATATTAACATTCTAACCTCATGATCCCAACCAAGATACGCTATTTTAAGACAAACATGGCGCTTCTTGTAGCGCGAGAAATCGAAATTTTTCCGCGACGAAGGTGCAGTTTTCGTTGACGAGCAAGCTGAAGACACGCATGGATTCATGTTTCCGGACACCATTGATATTTCACAATTCGTTGTTTTCACAAGATCATACTAAGTCAAAAATCAATAAACCGTATAAAATGACTATGCAAGTATAAAACCCTACCTGTAGCAGCAAAAACCATACAAGTAATAACTGTTAGAATTATAGTGAGCCTAATGCCAGCAATAAAATAATAACAAACTGCTGGATTAAAAATTCTTCCATATATGGCCCAGTGGCTCTGTTGGGAGAACGCAGAACTTTTGACCGACAGGTCTGGCTCTCGAATCCACGAAGACGTGGTTCAAGGGTCGCGAAATTGAGCAGTATACGTGCAAAAATGAGCGACGGCGAGAGTGCTACTTATAGCGGAGTGTACAACTGTGACCATAAACGGCCCGAAAAGCTAAGGTTGCCCAAGAACAGCACCGCACCACTATATATATACAACATGAATTTTATTGCTCACCAAACCTATAGCAATTTTTTGGTTCCATGTGATCCCAATCCCTTTGACCCCAAAATTTTTTGATAAATACATAATTTTGTATAATATTTGAACTGCATTTACAAACCGATTCGTATGGAGTAAAAAAATCAAGGACTTATTGTCATTTATGTGAATACCTAAGCTTAAAGTCGCTAACCCATTCACCGACTAAGCGAATGATATCATCTGTCGACTTAGCTCGTATTAATACGACTCGAATGTTGTATACAACGAAGTATTGTAGACCAAAATTTTGGGTACCATAGGGACAATTGGAAACCCCCAAAAATTGTCATATATATTGCCAAAGAGATTTTCTGAGCCGTCACGTACAGCTCAGTCGATTGCCAAAGTTCCAGACTATCGTACAATGTTCGAAATTGATCAATTCTGGCTCGGGGATCTTCTAGGAAAGACCAAAACTGGTTAGTCTGTGCAACATCCGATAGAGAGGGGTCAGGCCAAAAACGCTCATCAAAGATGGGCTAACGTGTGAGTAAATAATGCGTCAATGCTTCGTGCAACGCTGTCATACGCAAATGGTTGTCTCGCAAAAGGATTTAAGGCCTTAAAAATAGTTTAGCAGCATCAAGCACCAACTTGATAGCATATTTTTAGGATATACATAATGAATATTATAAAACTACCCAATGTCAACTCAACAAAAATCTAACGAACACATTTACATTTTATTGTAATAGTCCAGCATGAAGCAGTAGCTAAGCAATATTCACCGGCATTATAGTACAGAACCGCTTAACACAGGTCCAGCTAAAGTAATGATCACACACAAACATATATAGTATAAATAGACATTGGAGGAAATATGGGGGTTACGCCTAAGGGTCTGACCCACTCCTCCCGCCGCTGCCGCGTAAAACATTGGGGGTAAAATAAAATTGGCAAAAATTGAGGCAAAATTGCAAAAACTGGAGTACAGTTGGCAAAATAGGCACAAATGTTGGGAGTGGAGGATCTTCTGAGAACCTCCCCCTTCCCACCGACCGTCTGCACCCCTAAGCCGACGAACCTTCAAAAACATATCATTATATAGAATTCATTCTAATTATGAAAGAATCTTAGCTCAAATCTCTATTTTGAAGCCGAAACGGGCCAAGATACAACTTTTTTCCTGCAAAATATTACCTTGGTGGGTATTCGGATTTGACGAATTTTCGCAGTACATGGGTGTTCTTAATTAGCATTTCTACTTTCATGCGGCCCATATGATCTTTAGGGACTGTACATTACACCATTAGAAAAAAGAACAACGTAGAGTGGGGGGTTCGAACTTAGGCTTAGCATATGCTTCATATAGGACTTAGCTTAGGCTTAGCACATAGAGAACGACATGATTTTGCTTCCGCGCCTAAATGTTACATTTGCCTACCCTGCAATAACACCCTAAAAGAAACCACTTATGTTATCTTGTCATCGTATATCGTGGGAAAGCCTTAGTTCAAATTTGAGTAATAACAGTAATTTGATTACGTTTATGATGGTAAAATTATCGGTGTAAAAATAATTTAATTTTTAGAACTTTATTCGTGACATACAAAAACATTTTCTCAACAACTATAACTGCGTCGTAAAGTTAAGCTATGCAAGCTGCAGTGCTCTACTGTCCCTTTTAGTTTACATTTGCTAATACAAAATAGAAACAATGTTCGATACCAACTGAAAGTGCGCTTATTCTTCCACAGGTCGCTTATTAAGAGCAGTATATATTTTTGACGTTTCATAAAATCATAAATCTTACAAAAGACGCCGCTTATTCAAAGTATTTTAATAAGGTTCAATTGAAAGCAACCTTAAAAGATTTTGTGCACTTCAGTGTTTTTTAGTCTAAATATTGCAGTTTGTTCATTTCCATACAATCATCGACATACCATTATATATCAACTAACTATATATACAAGACAAATAATGTCCATAACAAAGGATGAACTATCATCGGCGTCGAAGATCCGTCGGTTTAGGAATAACTGTCGGCGGGGACATTTTACCCAATGTTTGTCGATTTTCCCCAATTTTTCCTAATTTTTTTCGCCCCGCGGGGGACCTTTTGGGAAATCGTTTATGGCTTGGGTCTCCGACCCTTAGCGGGCCCGCTATCTACGCCTACTTATATGACCAAGACAATCGATGTATATAATAATGCAACGTTCCCAGGGGAGCATATAAATGCAGCAAAACACAAATTGTATGACTGAACAATATATACAACGTGTTAATATATTTTAAACAATTAAGATGTCAATGTAACGACACGTGATCATTTAAGTTCAGCAAAGATTATGCAATCATATCAGTTTTGTGATTACACAGCACACATTTTGTGTGATATTGTGAAAAATCAACACAATGTAAAATACTCCAAACACTATTGATTTGTAGAAATACTGATCAACCGTAAAATATAAACGAAAATAATTTCATAACTTATTGTATAAAATTGAAATAGGGCGTCACCGCCGGTTACGCGTAATTTAAAGAACCATTTACATGTCCGTCCTACTGAGCTACACAGTAATTCAAACTACTACCACTAAAAGAGGTATGATAGTTTAGTATAGGATCAGAAGCACGGTGTTTAGAAATTACAAAATAACTAGTACTGCGTGCTAAATCCCTAGGTCTAAGCAAATAATTAATAGGATGATAATTTTAAAATTTCAGGGCTTAAACATTCAGAAAATCAAAATATTTTATAGATGGCGATATTACCACGCGCAGAATCGACCATTTTTTGATTGTCTACGGAAATCAACGAATCACAATAATTATATAAACTGTGTTGGGGAAAATACAATATACGGCATTTTTTGAACAAAATGTAAACAACTTAGTTAATTTTGCGTTGAATAATAAGAATACTTTATTGTACTAGGTACATACATAAAATCCAGGAGCCCATATTAGGCAATTATTCTTCAATAATTGGACCAGGGGTTTGCTTAATTTCGTATGAGCATATAGTTGCCTCTCCTTTTGTCGAACAAAGACTGGCCCTATCAGGTCCAAATAGTTTGACTGAAATCCGATTATCAGCCATACTGTATGTACATATAATATAGCTTTGAATCAAGAGGAATTATTTGGCTAAATTCTTACAACGTATTTCAATGATAAAAACTACATAGTTATACATGCTCACAGAGGAGACTACCCTCCGGAGGCTAGGCTCGGACCCACACCTAAGGGGTAACATGTTCCTCACTGAGGCTCCCCTCTCCCGGCGACGGAACATTTTGGCAGGCATCAGGCTAACATGAGAAAAAACTGGACTATCTGGGAGGGAATTGGCACAAGTCAAGCGAAAATTGACCAAAATGCGTGCCATAAAATTTGAGTCCCAAAAAGTTTCAAACATTTATCCCCCGGCGCCCGCTATCCCCTGGGACTTCGAACCTCGGCCATGTATGTACATAGTTAGTTATATCATTTCTATGACCGTTCAGTGAGAAAATAAAGTACTCGACAAGCATAATTTAACCTATAAATACATGAAAATTTTGTAGTTGCTATCTATGTCCTTAGCCCATTATGTCCAATCTATTAATAATACAATTAAAAGCCCACATTTCATAATAATAAAATTTGACAATTTGAATTACCGCTAAATGCAAAAATTGCAACTTTTATATGACAAACAGCAGAAAAGTCCGTTTTAATTTTCAAATTTTGAAAATTTGAGTTCCAAAGTTTCAGAAATTTATCCCCTTGGCGACCTCCGGCATCCGCTATCCCCTGGGACTTCGAACCTCGGCCATGTGTGAACATACATGATAGTTATATCACTTCTACATCGGTTCAGGGAGAAAATAAAGTACTCGACAAGCATAATTTAACCTATTAATACATGAAAATTCTGTAGTTACTATGTATGTCCTTAGCCCATTAGGTCCAATATATATTAATACATAATTAAAAGCCCACATTTTCATAAAAATAAAATTTGAGAATTCAATTACCGCTAAATGCAAAAATTGCAACTTTTTATCTGACCAAACAGCACAAAAGTCCGTTTTAACACAAGAAAAGTATTGTTCGTTGCAACTGCTAAGCCATGAGTCTATCACACAATGTAGTTGGCTGTACTGTTGAGTTTACAACGTAACGTACAACGAAACTCGTCACGTGTGTTTATAAACTAGCGTAATGCAAACGATATTGTTAAAAGCTTCGTTTTATTCAATTACTGTTGTCGCTGACTGTGTCTATGTACAATACTAGCCAAAACTACCTGCCGCTAGCTTGCGGCTTGCTTCAAGTTCTCCGCGATTCAACCAAGCCACATATTGTCGCACGAACGTTAAGAACGCTTGTGTTACAGGGTGGTATAAATTAATCCCGATATTATTCTGTAGAATACATTATTTGTATAAGAATAGCGTCGTGGTGCCTGATTATATGTTTAAAGTCTTTGGGTCACTTGATGCAGTGGTCATAGAAATGAATAGTGTTCATAAATATTTGGTCGACCTACATCCAACGTTAATTAAAATATTTTAAATAAATAATAAACATGTTCGGGTGCAGTTTCAAATATTTAACGAGCTTTGTTATAATCTGTTCCAGAACCATTCGAAGGTTTTCGGAGATAAATTTCTAGTAGATGCTTCTTAACTCGAAATTCGATAACCATTTGGGGCTACTAGAGTATGGCACTACTACTGCTATAGCAAATTACACCCTAACACAAATCTATTTCAAATAATAGGGACCGCAGCATACTAACTGATTAAATTTTTATTACAACAAGGTTCACTTGAACAACGAATTTCCGAATTATGTAGTTGACACATTTAATCTTTTGCACCTAAAACACGGAATAATAATTTTTAACCTAATCTTTTTTTCAAATTAGGCAATAACAGCTGATGATTTGCCGTAAAACATACTTTTCAGTGACTCTGAATTAAATTTGTGGATGATCTTGAGCGACATGTGCTCCGAATGAATACATTTTAGTCCAAACCTAGATTCTGTATAAAATAATGAACATAATAATATTCAAAAACAAAAGTTTAGATGATCAAATAATAGATAACAAGACAATGTTATTCGCTCTAATCATAAGCAAGATCAGTTTGTAACAGTAGTCAAAAATTACAACAGCGATAAAAATATGGAAAATTCTACGCAATATAGTCATGAGCTAATAGTGTTTATATTGGGGAGTCTTGAGAGTGATACAATTCTGTTGATCTCTTCGTGAAGAGCGTTCATATACCCCGTCAAGAAGGCAGAAAGTGTTTGATCTATCAATCTCCGCGGAATACGTCCCTGAAAACATTTTTACAACATAATAACAATCATGCTTTA
>JASANE010028314.1:0-15394 GCA_030248225.1 Trileptium ribeirensis
AATGATTGAGGCCTCAAATGATAAAAAGCTTGCAGCAGCGTTTTCTCGTATGCGTCATAATAAGTTAAGCACAATTTTTGTTACACAGAATTTATATCATGAAGGTAAATACATGCGAACAATAACTCGGAACGCACAGTATATGGTTCTGTTCCCCAACTTTAGAGATCAGTCCATGATACATACCCTGGGAAGGCAAATGTGGCCTTCAAAACACAATTTTCTTTCAAGCGCATTTGAGCAAGCAACAAGGGAGCCGTATGGTTATCTATTTCTTGATCTAAAACCAGCTACCGATACTATACTGAGGGTGCGACAATGTATTTTCCCCGATGACAGTCAGATGTTTGTGTATTCTTAAAAAGGTTTAATTTTAGATTTATTAAATATGTCTCGAACGGTTGAACGTAATCTAGCAGCACTGCAGTGTCTGGAGAGATCATCAGCTATAGTTATATCTGCTGTAATTATAGTTGCACCTCAGTCTTTACTTAACACATTTGTAGAAATTGCATATAATATCATACAAAACATCAAAACCAAGAGGAAAGTTCTTAAGAGTATAGCAAGCAAACGTATTTCAATTTCTAAAAAGAAAAAGTTACTTAAACCTACTGTCGTCAAGCATTTGATTAATTATTTTAATAAACATTATGGTCATTGTACCCGTTAGCTAGTTGGATATTATGAAGAATGGAGGATTACAAGATAAAGAATCAATAAAAAATGAAGTGACTGTATAAGAAACTGGAGAAAAACCAGCTTATCGCTTATGTTTCCTAAAAATTTACGATCTAAAGCTAAATTAATGTTAAACAATATTAAAGATTTAAAGCTAAATGATAATAACAATATAATTTACCCGGCTAAGAATGTGGGTTCCAATATTTTTGATTTAATAAAGTATTTTGTCTCAGATATCAACTTTTCACCACCAAGACCTCTTGACTCTGATAAATTTGAAACACTTCTTAGAGGAGTTCCTTTGTCAGCTTTTGGAAGAGGTAGAAAAGGTAAAGTGGCTGAACGAAAGTCTAAATGGAGAACTTTGTGGGGGTAAACCAACGAATCATATTAATGTGGGGTATTTATTAATATATATAAAGTTTCGCAGATCTAGATATCATCATTATTGAAAATGGATCATACAAAGTATTGAGTTAGCACTGACGGGAAACCACTTGTTTTGTTCCGATCTGGATGGAGTTGATTTAGTAATTTTAATATTGCCAAAATAACTATTAATGGAGTAACCTACAACTGCGTTGAACAATGGTATCAAAGCGAAAAGGCTCGTTATTTCAACGATGAAATCACATATCATCATATTATGAACTCTTATAAACCATCAATACCCAAGCGACTTGGACAACAGGTCGCAAATTTCGATATTGCGGAATGGATTGCAAACGACCGCGCTGTAAACGTTATGAAAGTGGGGATGGAAGCGAAATTTCATCAACTACCTCACGTACGAGCTGCAGTAAATGGGAACAGAAAATGCGATAATAGCGGAAGCGTCGGAATGGGACCTGTACTGGGGAATCGGAAAAAGCGTGTTCGATGTAAAAAGCTGAGACATGAGCGAGTGGAAGGGACTAAACAAGTTATGTCTATTGATACTGTGTATATAACCTTCTGGTGACATCATTGGTCCCAGTTTTTAATTTATCATGTCTTTTTATCGTGGTGTTTAGAACAAATTTCTACCACATCTGCTATAATCCAAATTGTTTTGACTAATAAATCTGATATTAGCTTTTGGAAGAGGTCGAAAAGGTAAAGCGGCTGAACAGAAATATAAATGGAGAACTTTGCGGGAGTAAACCAACCAATCATATTAATGTGGGGTATTTACTAATATATATAAAGGTTCGCAGATCTAGATATCATCATTATTGAAAATGGATCATACAAAGTATTGCGTTAGCACTGACGGGAAACCACTTGTTTTGTTCCGATCTGGATGGAGTTTATTTAGTAATTTTAATATTGCTAAAATAACTATTAATGGAGTAACCTACAACTGCGTTGAACAATGGTATCAAAGCGAAAAGGCTCGTTATTTCAACAATGAAATCACATATCATCATAGTATGAACTCTTATAAACCATCAATACCCAAGCGACTTGGACAACAGGTCGCAAATTTCGATATTGCGGAATGGATTGCAAACGACCGCGCTGTAAACGTTATGAAAGTGGGGATGAAAGCGAAATTTCATCAACTACTTCACGAACGAGCTGCAGTAATGGGAACAGAAAATGCGATAATAGCGGAAGCGTGGGAATGGGACCTGTACTGGGGAATCGGAAAAAGCGTGTTCGATGTAAAAAGTTGAGACATGAGCGAATGGAAGCGACTAAACAAGTTATGTCTATTGATACTGTGTATATAACCTTCTGGTGACATCTGGTGAAATTTGTTATAAATATATTAAATTAAAAACGCAAACAATTGCTTTAAACATTAATTAAGTGTATAATTACTGACATACTTGTGAAATTATTAAATTTATGTAATATTTTAATTTTAGCATCCAAAATGTACAGTGCAACGAGTTCTACCAAATGGATGCAAAATAATTGATCTAATTAATAATAACCAAAACATTAAAAAATGAAGTTGTAAAATATTATAAATAAATTTGTAAAGCAATATGTATACATGAACAAAAATTATGATAAACACGATTTCAAATGGAGCAGTTAAAAAGTAAGTGTGTAGATATCGTGTGTGATTGTTTTTATGTCTATTGATACTGTGTATATAACCTTCTGGTGACATCATTGGTCCCAGTTTTTAATTTATCATGTCTTTTTATCGTGGTGTTTAGAACAAATTTCTACCACATCTGCTATATTCCAAATTGGTTGACTAATAAATCTGATATTAGCTTAGTCAGCGTCGGTATCCTCTTTTATCTCATACAGCACGCTTAGTATACTAAATCAAGCCAAATCGAAATTGTTCTTATTTTGGTATGATGTCATTTATATCTGTTTCGCAAGGTACATGCTTTTTCCAAACTTATAATTATAAAAATAAGCTATAAATGAACACAGAATAGTCATAAGCGACAACGTTGGTAGCGAGATTAAATCACACATGTGTCATTATATTGGAAAATAAACTATAAATGAACACGCAATAGTCATAAGGGACAACATTGGTAGTGAGATTAAATCTCACATGTGTCATTATATTGGAAGTAGATCTGGTATTTCATACATATATGTATTGATCTTATGGATGACAGCATATACGAGTAAATAAAACTCAACATACTAGCACCCCACTCCCCACCACATATGTGGGGGGTAAAACCCGGGTTTTCTATGTACTGCCAGGGTTGTATGAAACAAAAGCCGAGCAACGTCTGCAATGCGCGGCGTGCACGCCAGCTCCGAAGAAAGCAGCGAGGCTAAAAGCCTTTGTGGTCATCGCAGAATCAATGCTACGTCGGCTGTTATGACGAGACGGTTCTTCATCCGCGGTATGGTTAAGGACATAGCGAAGTTTATCACTGAATGTCCTTAGCGTGAGATAGCAAATCCGAAGTTTGTGCAACTAAGATCCAAAACTGTATTCCGTGTCATTCCAAAAGCATATATGAAACAAAGAATTGGTGTTGATGTAGTTATATCTTCGTTTCTTGAATGCGACGGGTATAAATATGTAGCAGCTGCGATGGGCCACTGCTATAAATAGATAGATAATAACGCCCACGCCATACCGCACTTTATGTTTATTTTACAATTCATAGGTGTTGAAGTAAAGAATTGTATTTAATGCTGTATACGGCATTAGGGCAACACCATGATCCAATTTAGGATAAATCGAAAATTACCATTTTGCTAAATTTCTGTTGTTTGATAACTGTTTGATAGCGTACCTGTCGTCGATGGCTATTTTCAGGGCATACCCTGCTATAATATAGTCCCCATATTAGTGTTTGTCGTAAATCTGAAAAAGGATCACAATTTTAATGCTGAATTAATGTCGGCATACACCTAGAGTAGAGACGCAACGGTAGCAAATTAACTATATATTTGTCATATCAACTTTTTATAAATTTATTAGTTACGTTACAGTACTGTTACTTAAATGTATTGTTGTTGAGTATTTTTCTCTGTCTTAAATGTGTAATAAAGAACTTAAGGTACCACCGATATAAGGTTTGCAATCTTAGGGTCTTCACGGGAATGAAAAATCTCTTAATTCGCCAGTACGAGCCTAGTGGTGGTGGCGAAATCTCCACTTTGCGCGGTAAACCTGCGGCATCAAAAATGTATGTTTACAAGCGGACAATTCTAGGTTAACTGACTTATTGTGCAATCTAAGCACTTAAAACATACTCGCGAATACACCTCTTCTATTAGTTTGTTGAGACCTTAGTGGTAGAGCTATATTATCTGCGACTCTCTTTAGAACTTTTTGGGTGGCATACCACGTTTCGAGGTTGCTATTTGTGTTAAACTTAACATCATACGGCACCTTCCCACTCACGTGTGCAGAGGGGCTCACACAGCATCTTGTTCTTGGAGAACTACGATCTCATGGGAAGAGTCCGATGTCTAATTTAGGTTATAATAACACTGCTGGCTCATTCCGAAATCTCACGCATGTTTTTAATAAGGGGAACCCTTGAAATGATTTTTGTTGACCCGGTCTTGGAGGGGGGCTCCGAGCACCCGCCCCCGCCCCTCTGGGTGCGCCAATGCGTGTGTACACGAATGATAATTCCAGTTTGTGTTTCAGGGGACATGGGACAAGTTTTTCGCATCAGCAGCCCGGATTCATAACCCTGACACAATGTTTTTTTTTGTTTTTAGATTAAACTATAACGTTGATATCACAGGGCTAAAGCAGGTCATATAAACGAACATTTCCAACTCTTGATACACTTATCCTTAGTATTAAGCAACGTTAAGATGTGTTTACACATTCAAATATTTTGCTCAAATTTTGATCAAAATATGAGCTCAAAATTTGATCAAAGTTTGAAAGGATCTTTTTTGCATTTTTGGTAAATTTGAATGTGTGAACACCGTTCAAACTTTTCTGGATATTCCTGTAGCCATCGATCGACAAAATTCATTGCTTGAAAAGTTTGAGCTCAAATTTTGAAATACCACAATTTTTCGTTAAAAATTACCGTCAAATTTTGATCAAAATTTGACCGCAATTTTTCGTTAAAAATTACCGTCAAATTTTGATCAAAATTTGATCAAATTTTGAGCTCAATATTTGAGCAAAAAGTTTGAGCGCGTGAACATGCCTTTACAATGTTATAATACAGTTTAGTATTGGATTTTTTACTCACTTAGCGGCAATTGAGTAATGGACTTCGAGCTATTACCCGCAGTATATTTTACCGTTTCGAATTCGAGGTGTCCCGGAAATTTGTTCATCCACATAATTTCATGTATGCTTAGTGAAATCATTATGGAGTACTATATATAGGTAAGGTTATTTAAGTTTGCTTTAGCAGCCTTCTACCGCGTTTGCTCTCGTACCGGCATTTAAATCCACAAAGTCTTCGGACATCAGCGGTCTGGTGTACATACCTAGGGATTCAGATCGTGATTTCAGCTCATGTCGCTGTATTAAGTTGACGTTCGATCGTTTCAAACTTTTCTTCATAAATTGTGGCAGGAACTGCAGCGAGTTATATTAATCCTTTCATTCCCACTAGGTTCAAATGGACCTACCGCACTTTGTGAGCTTTTGTGTCTACTGAGTTTGTCGAATGCTGTACATTTGCATGTGCTTTGTTATTCGCCCCGTTGTGAGGAGCTTTAAGGGACCGAGCAACAACTTCCAGATAGCTCAGTTGTTTACGTACGCAACTTCAACGGACAGGGTTCGATCCCTGGCGCCGGCTTTAGTTTGTGAAACATTACATGATGTACAAAAAATTCGGGCATGCAAGGGTTTAACTTGGGGTTATTGTAACAAAGTACAAAACAATCCCGCCCAGCTTGAGATTAGCACAGCAGGTACGACAGACATAATAGTCATGACAAACGTTTAAATTTGCAAAAATACCACATATACAAAGTTACAACCATTTTCCAGGGATATCAGATATCGTATCCGCGCAGCAGCAAACTATGATGTTGCTGGTCATGTACGACATATATACACACCAAAAAGCAGTTGACACCACTTCTCGTCTTTTACGTCTAGAGTATCATGCGGTATCACTCTGCACCTGTATGCACTGCTACTCCAGGTGTGCGTAAAACACGTATGAGGCAGCATAGGACAAATTAAGGGTTGGCGTGACTTAGGGTTTCCCATCGAACGATTGGCTGACTGTGAATTTTAGTTGAGTTACTACACATTGTCTGCTATTAAATGGGACTTCATAATGGAAGAGCCAGAATCAATTAAAAAACGATAGGAATGAATAAATGTTTTAGTGTGTCCGTTTTAATTAATATTTGACGTTTCACATTCCCATTTTCATTTCTGTGAACGAATAGAATTTGTGTACCATTTCTTCTGTTGTTGGACCTGGATCGGCTAAAAGAACCGGTAGCGGTGGTTCACGCGCTGACAGCATTTGAAGTAGTTTGTTGCGACATTGGGTCCCTGTGATTTCCAAACTGATCACTGGTCCTGAATTATATGCAAAGTCAAATATATTTTTAAACGATAGCAAAACAATCCACGACCACCGCTAGCCTACTAGGGTACTAAATCCGAGAAAATACACAATCTTTATTCAATTTATAGCTTTATAGAAAAGAACAATAACCCATTATATATACTGTTTTGCAGTAAAGATGTGGTCTCATAGTTGTGCCTTTTACTACTTTTGCCTATATCCAAGCTGCAAAAATTCCCATTCCTTTCTGAGTTTATATCGTGTGGTGGTTAGTATATAATATCAATTTTATTACAGTATTATACACAGTTTATGTCAGTCGGCGAATTCCCAGTTACCGTAAACATTAGATAATCTAAGTTTATTCCAAACAGCAAAATAAAAATAATTTAATACATTATGAAATATTGATACCTAGCTACGTAATGGAATTGCCATTATGTAAATTCTGCTATAAGATACAATGCAGAACCGAATAGAAATTCGTTTGGATCGTCGGTATCACGGCTGCAGCTTTCGACATAGCAAATGTAGTAAAGGCACCAGTTATTACATTAATTGTCAAAAAAATTATTTTTGAAATTGCCAAGACCCAACAGTTTATTTTTATTCTATAAATGTACACAAATATACTACCCATACAAACACGGTGGATAATGACTGTCGCTAATGGACTACTTCACGATCATTACGGTACTCAAACAAACTTGATTGTATAGAAAAGTAGTTTGTGGTAACGTTTATACGGTAAGTTTGAGTGTTGTTCTCTTAAGAAAGAAGTATCACTGCAGTTTGTAATGTTAACGTTATACCGAATTAAAATTATTAAAATGACTGCCGGTGTTATATGGGCAAAGTTTTCAAGGAAATTAGCTTCCACCAAAAATATTATTTTATATAGTCTATTGTAGACCCACCAAGTAGGTAAGTCACTCTTGCATATGTTGGTTAAGCTGTGAAAAACAAACTGGGTAGGAAAAGTTACTCAAGTCATTGTCGCACTCCGGGTCAAACACGCGCATGCGCGCTCGCAAACATACATGATAACCAATACGTTACGTCACTTGATGATAAATGTATATTTTGTGTTAGACGTATATAGTTCATGTCCTGTCACTGCATGATTTTATTCAGCTTTAAGCGGTTTCTAATTCTGCGTTTACGAAAAATTTTGTAGATTTGAATGCCGTATTGGAATATTAGCGTCTTGTCTTACCGCATCGTAGATTGACAACCGTTTTTGGAAAGCGATTCAACGACAACGTCAGAGACTGGGAATTAGACTCATACTAGCTGTAGCGATTAAATTTGTTAGGCTAAATTTCGCTCGTAAAACCTGGCTGGTTCAATAGTAATGTGTTATTAGTTGCCTGATACAGCTTGCCGTGTTGATTATAACAAAACGTGAAAGCAAAGTAACAGCTTTACGGCTGTGACAACAACATATTCAAATGAATTATTAGGTGCCGGTTTATTATGTATGTGCCAGTAGACAAGACAGTCAGACGTCCACCTTCCTTTATAATAACCTATAACAAATCGAAAACTTTTGTTACGGAATAACTACAGATTTGGATCGGCTTTCCTCTAACCGAAAATCGGTAAAATCAAAAGCAGGTGCTAAAAGTTACACTTTGTTTTTGAACAGAATTTTGGCGATTTTCAGTTGACGGAAAACTGTTTTCCAATTCCTATCATCTTTACGTTTGGATTAGTCTGTGCTCGCGAACATATTTAATGGAACAGTGATGCTTTAAACAAATCAGGCCTATAGTTTAGCGCTGTTCGCGAGTAAAAGCTTCTTAATTCAAATTGGACAAATTTTCCTTCACAAAAAATTCCGGTTTTTTCTCGAATATTTGCCAACAATAAATGGCTTTATAATTATCGCAAATCAGTGTGTTCGCGGAGAGTTCTCCGCCGAATTCCGATTAAATAAAAGTTTTCTGTAACAAATTTCTTACGAATAACAAAATAGCATAGTTGATAAACATTACAAAGAAAGCATTACGCCAGATTGTGATTGAATTCAATTAGAGAACAGCATTAAGGTCTTTAAAACTGAGACATCATTCAGTGTCGCGATTTTATGTCGGATTGTCAAGTTTTCCAGTATTCTCAGTAATCTTTCCGAATTTGGCCTATAGTTTCCAATGAGGACTACATCGGTAGCACATGCCGACACCTAGCAACCAGGACCGAGGAACATCTTGGGATCTCGGTACGTACGCAAACGACTCAACAACGCACGGCTTTTCAACTCCGCTGTATATCAGCATATCACCACGTGCAATGCACACCATAGCGCCAATGACTTCTCAGTTGTAACGCATGTTGGAAACTCTAGGCCAAATACGGAAAGATTACTGAGAATACTGGAAAACGTGACAATCCGCCATGAAAACGCGACACTGAATGATGTTTCAGCTTTAAAGACCATAATGCTGTTCTCTAATTGAATTCAATCACAATCTGGCGTAATGCTTACTTTGTAATGTTTATCATAATGATGCATGGTTTATAGGTCAATTTTAAGATTACTCGCGCATCAAAACACTCCGTAATACGTGCACTGCTTGCTGTTCATATTGTTTATAGTAAACTATAATTAATATTCGAAGATATCTGTAAAGTTTCAGTAAAAATTACCCATTTGTACGGCTTGATTATATTCTGTGGAATTGGTTATCCGTTCGGCATCAGCAGGCACCATATTTACTTGTTTAGTGCGTTTGAGCGTGAGATCCTGATGTATAAATATTATAATTTTGAATCTTTTTGTGCTAACACTGAAACATTTGAACAATACTTGCTCTCCATACAATTATCTTCATGCCCTAAACATAGATCTCATGTGAGCTGTTATGGTTTATCTTATTATAGCTCCACCTGCGAATAAATAAAAGAATCTAACTCATATTCTATGCTAAAATCAATCCTGATTTTACACTTTTAGGTCCGTATCTTGGTATTGAGTCAAATCTTGACTAAACATGTAACTTTCTTGAATCAATTATTATATACGTTTTGTACAGCTTGCGATACGGACGGAGCATGCTTAAATCTCTAGTAGACGAATAATCGGACCACATGTTATCATTTTATTGCCTTATTATTACGTTGGTGGGCGTCCGGATTACCACAAAAAATTTCATAATGTGCTATTAATCTATATTGTCTTGTCATAGCTTGTCACATTCTCTTTGGTTCGGTAATTTTATTCAAATTTTTATGTGCCCCTGAGTAATATACTTGCAGTAGCTATAATTTGATGCGATGTACAAGACTAATTAAAACATAATTATCAGAGCATCCTTATGCAATAAGTAATTTTGTTGGTAGACGCCCCACTGGAGTATCCATTCGAGTCACAAATGAGGACTGTATTTTACATAGGATATATTTGTAAAAAATTGTTGTAATCATCGAGAATCGATTTCGTAATTATACATATATATACAAAGCGTCAGCAAATTACAAAATCCCAACTACCGTCGCACGAGTAAAACGCTACGCACAATGGCACCGTATTAAGTAATAAGCTTGGATTAAACACAATAATGTCGAAATTGTCAGTGACGGGTTCGAAAAAATTAGCAGCAAGCAACGTTCAACGTAATTTGCAGCACGAATAATTGATGAAAATATAATCTTAGTTGCTGGGGCTTAAATTGTTACTGATTTTCGCTAATGAATGACAACTGAAAGGGCTGTGCTCGACGCCATGCCGGTTTCCATTAGCGATCTTGAGACAAGTTCACTATGTCAAAACATTAAAAAGGATACTTTTCCATTTTTTGATTAACACTCGAACTTTAGAGTTAAGCAGTGTTCTGCAGCCGAATTATTACAGTTTCGAGGGGATGGTTTCACTGAAGTATATATTTGTTGATGGATTTTAGTGATAGGCACTAAAAGTATCAGATAAACTTAAGGCAACATGAACATAAATTTAATATCATCTTTGTGGTAAATAATACGAGTGTCACCGGAGACAAACTAAAATTCGCTGAAATTTTGATCCAAATTAGCAGCAAAACTGTAATACAGAGTCCACTAGAAAAATATTAAAAATGATACTAGAGAAGGTCCCCAGATATCTCATGATATCACAAATTAAAGGTTCCCTTTGCCTAGCATTTCGTACAAATAATACCAAATATCTAAATCGAACTATTAACAGATTTCAGTTTTTAACAATGACTCGAAAATCTTCGTTCACGATCGAAAGGTCTCGCAGTCAAATGTATAATCACATACACGCACAAACGAAGTAGTATTCTGTTAAAAGTCACTCCAATAAAATTGGTTAATCCATTCCACACATATATACTCTTGTTGCAATTAATATAAAGTTCATATCGTAAAATCGCCAAAAAAGATGATTTAACTGTAGAAATAAGACAAGGCGTAAATCTATAAAAATGTATCTAAACCAGATCGCTACAATACGTCAAGAGAAACATTTTGGGCCGTCGGTGAAGCCGATCTGACCATCCTATATGACATTTAAAATCTACATCGTGATTTACCCCAGCTATGTGATCTTAGTAAAATGATACAAGGCCCTACTACCTACGGTAGTTGGGTACATGTATTCTGTTAGTGTTATGGCCATTTATTCCGTTATTTAGGTTCTGTTCATTTCTCATGGGATGTATAAAACGTGTACTATTTCAACAATGAGATAGTGTAGAAAATTAACCATTGCCTACAGTGCCTGAACAAATATTTCGTCATTACAATTTATAGAATTTACAGTTTAACAATGTCACCTAAATGTTGGATTATATTTCCTACTAATGATATTGTGATGAGTAGTTTGACTCGTTTGTTTCGTAGTGTACCAAAAGCGATCAATGATCCATAAAAAATTATGTGACACTAGATTTTATAACTTATAAATTTTCTGATGCCTCGACGATTGTTGTGCAGTAGTATGGCTATAATGTATGATTAATTTGCTATCTGATGGGAAAAAAACTCATAACTACAACTGTATTGCATAGGGTGTTCATTGATATTCTAAATGCTATAACCCTGTTTTAGAAAGTTTTGAAAAACCGAGTAATTTTATTGTTTTCCTGCTGTAGCAATGAACATACCCTGTCCTCCATGCTATAAAACCTATTAGTCTGGATAGATTCAGTTGATATTATTCCTGGCTATGTACCTGCACAATATCTAGATCTCAGCTTAGCATGAGGGTCTAGCTTTCTCATTTAACAAGTGGTTAGTTCTCAGACTTTTACTGTGTATAAGCTTTGAAAATTAGGAATCAAACAAAAAGCGACTGATTTTTAATGAGTTGGAAGAGACTGTCTCCAATGAGTAAAATTTATTTTAACTTCTATACAATGAGTATGACATACATTAAGATTTTAACATAGTATCGCATTTAAAAATATGTACATAATTTCAATGTATCAGAATATAATTCTGACTAACTTCTTTTTTGATGCTGTCAATAACTTGATACGCAGTCTCTTCCAGCATATTATCGCCACCGCTATTTCTTGAGCTAAATATAACCACAAAGCATAGCTCATCGTACTGTTTGCGTCTGAACTCCCATGTTAGCGGAATAAGACTGTTGACAATGTTAACTTTAGGGCAAACGAACGACTCGGTGTTATGGAACGGTACAAGCTCCAAGGTATCAGCACCCTGAAATCTGTATTTTATATTAGCGTCGATATAGTAGTTTATATATGAATGCTTTCAGATCAACCACTGATATCTAAATTGTTATCTGATGTTCTTATGCATTCTAAATTTTTCGGAATAAATGGGTGTCGTTTCTATGCGAAAGGCTACCATTCGATATTTATGAACCAGTCGGCATATTGTGACTTCACAGGTTATTTTTATTCTTTCTAAATATATATGAATAGCCGCTAGTCGTGTTAACTACGCGAAAGGCTATTACTCGTTATTTATAAGCCAATAGATATGTATATTCGCTTATACATACTGTTAACCTCAAGGGATACTGTTATTTGTAAATGGTTGAGGTGCTGGTTTTGTGTAGAATGGTTTTTCAAATTATCGATGCCTGCGTTGTGGACAAATCACACACATGTCATAAATATTTATTGACACTCTTTATAAATTTCAAATATCGGTAACAAAACTTTATATATTAGCATACTAGGTCGGCGAATTTCCAAATACCGTGAAAATTGTATTTTAACGACATTTGAATGAAAAATGAAGCGAAAAGTAAAACAAAAAATCGTTACAAATCGATTGGTTTAGCTAAGTAACAAAATTTTCAATTAACTAACTGCCGCATGATTAATTTAAAAAAGAATAGAAATTCATTTGGACTCTCAGCGCCACAACCTGCAGCTTGGACATACCCAAAAGCAGCAAATGTCAGAATTAGAGGACAGCATCTTTGCGGCAATATAATACAATACGGGTTATCCTTCTTTTCTATAAAGCTGCACATTTGGTGCATAAATTGCGCATTTCCCTCGAATTTAGTGCTCAAAAACCTTAACGGCAGATGAAAAAATTCATATCGGAAATACACCGAACAACTTTTGGGTCGGGCAGTATCATCGCATTGCGATCTCAAAATTTATGCTCGCGCATTTCCGATGTACCGGTAATAAAATATAAGTAGAATGATAAAATATATATGTAAATTCGCAGAAATAGACAAGTTTTAGTTAATAAAATTCAACAATCCGAGATGAAGTCTAATCTAAACCGCTTATACATTAATTCATCGAGTGAATCGAGCTACATATATAAAGTTGGTTAATACTAATGGAAAAAATATCAGTTCGAATGATTGAAAGGGTTTTTTACTAAAATGTAGAATTTGGCTCACGCTAATAATTAGTCTTGCTAAACAAAATACATACAACGAATTTTTAAAACGGTACGCAATAGAATTTTTTCACGCTGAATACACGTTGTTTCGCGGCATTTACAAGATACCATAACTATACGTGCTCATAGGAAGGGTGTAGATAGAGGATTTATTCACCCTAAGGCCAGGATCCACATAGGGGCGTCGCGGAGCCCCCGCTACCCAGAGGTAGCCCGATCTCCTTTAAAACTCGGCGCCGCTTTTTCTCCTCGAAAATTTAAGCAGAAACAGACAAAATGCGCGAAATTGGCAAATATGACCGAACAATTGGCAAAAGACGAGCGACAATTTTAACTAATTTTTCGTTTCAAAAAAATTTTAAAAATTTATCCCCCTTGACGACCTCTCCCCGTCCGTCGACCGGCTGAATACTCCCTGAGACAGACCTTCCATCCCCGAAGTACCAGCTATCCTCCTGTGACTTCAGAGCTAGCCCGTGTATGAACATAATGTCAACCAAGCAGCCTTGATTTATTCACGTGACGCATCAATTGGCTTCCCCAGGTAGTTTTCTGCACGACTAACAACAGGCCATTTTTTCTGCGAGGCAAAAAATATGTCAGTTTTTTCTTTATGGAAATCAAAAAATGATTAATTTTTTGCACTGGGAAGCTAAAATACTAAAATTGCCACCAGTTGAACGGTTTCACTATATAACGTGCATTTTTATTGTATATTTACTGTGAGTCAGGTATTTATGCATTTCTAGTTTCCGCTTTCAAATCTACGTTTAAGCCTGGCGAACCGAATTTCTCGCCCCCACGTGCCCCAGTGCTATCTCGTGGCACCAGTTCGGTTCACCAGGCACGTCGAGGCAGGTTGATAAAGCTAGTATATACACATATACATAAATATATAAATAAATATACAGAATATGCACGTCCGCTACCTTGCGGCAAGATACATATTAAATGTACATACACATATATATGCACGATCGCAGTCTCGTTGCTATATACATATTAAATATATATAAATACATAAACCTATATATCAACACTCGCTGCTTCTTCTTGATGCTTCCATTTTATCCACACTTGATCAGTAACGAAATGAAGTACCGTTCCATCGAAAAGTTGCCGTTCCAAAATCTTAATTAAATCTTAGAGTAATTTCGGTTTTTTCCGCTATACTCCCCAGCCGAAAATCGTAAATTTTTAAGATACAGCGACAACTTTGGTACTATTCGATTCAGTTTCGAGGCGATTCAGAAAATATCCATTTCGGCATGTTTTATCTTAATTTTTTTACCATTTTTTGGTTTCCCGATCACCCCCGTTAGATAAAATGTTATAAAAATATTTTTATTAATAAATCTATAATGTTATAGTTGGAACCGCATTGTCGAGCTGAGTCGATCGTTGAAAAAATCAACTGAGTCGGGTTATTTGTTAACTACTTAGACTATGGCTTAGGCTTGCTCAGCTGTTATTGCGGTTCCAATGGTATATAAAATTATTAATATATCGAAAAAATTTTTTCAAAAATGTTTGTACAAAATGGGGATCACTGGGAAAGCAAAAATATCGGAAATTTTTTGTCATAAAACCGTTCTAAAATGATATTTTTAACCGCGTCGTCGAGTCGAGTCGAATGGTCCCAAAATTATAGCTGTATTGCTCTACTTCAAAAATGACCGTTTTTGGACTGAGGGTATAACCGAAAAGACCCGTTATTTCTACCTACAAAACATCCGTAAACGTCCAGGAAACTTTTTAAGACACTTATAATATAACTAAAAACACAAAAATTATGTATACAATTTTTAAATTGTGTACACATTTCATAAAATGTTTATACAATATAAAAATATTGTATACACATTTTATGAAACGTAGTTAAAGGCGCAAACATGTCAACCGTCGTAAATTTGATAATTAAAACTTCACCAATG
>JASANE010028315.1:0-43983 GCA_030248225.1 Trileptium ribeirensis
CATCACCAGACCATCACCATCACCAACCACCACCACCACCACCACCACCATGACCACCACCACCACCACCACCACCAACGATCATCAACGATCAACGATCACGTATTGCTGCCAAGGGTTCTATAATAGCAATAATAGCTCTAGTTTAAATATAGAGTACTATATACTTTATTTTATATTGTATATTCAAAACGTATTATATAAATACCATAAAACTCACGACAACACATAATGTTTCCTGAAATGTTTGGCCAATCGTAGAGACATAGAGTTAACATTGTTTACGTAAAAAACTAATGTATTAAAAAGCAAGTGATACCAGGGTTATTTCAACTATCACCTTCGAGCGCCTCGATAATTTTATTTTAATCCGAAATTGCATTAATTACCTCTCTAAGTGAAAAAAAGTCACAAATAAACACTAATAATTTGATGTACTTGTCATGAAATAGTGTTTATGAAAAGGTTTAATCCAAGAGTGACAGCGTCAATGATAATTACCTGTCTCAGTGAAAAAAGTCACCAATAAACACTAATAATTTGATGTACTTGTCATGAAATAGTGTTTATGAAAAGGTTTAATCCAAGAGTGACAGCGTCAATGATAATTACCTCTCTCAGTGAAAAAAGTCACCAATAAACACTAATAATTTGATGTACTTGTCATGAAATAGTGTTTATGAAAAGGTTTAATCCAAGAGTGACAGCGTATGAAGATTACCTCTCTCAGTGAAAAAAGTCACCAATAAACACTAATAATTTGATGTACTTGTCATGAAATAGTGTTTATGAAAAGGTTTAATCCAAGAGTGACAGCGTCAATGAAATGATGTGATCGGTATACATCACACAAACATTGTGTCTTGATTAAAATACACCTGGTTAAATTTAGGGCACGCGCTGAATTTTTTAAACTGTGGAAACCCAAATGATCTCGAGAGGCATCTAGTGCGAAAATATAATTATACCCTGTTGCTATTACCAAATTAGAAACATTAAAACATAAAAGCTGCAATAAATTGTTGGAACTTGTTTTACCCACATCTCATATAGTTATTACGACTAAAGGATGGTAGATCTTATATTGAGTGTATATTTCAACATATCAATGCGCCACCGCATTAACCGGGTTAGACATGGATTTATTGAACAAAAGAGTTTAAAACAGAGACATAACTCAGGGCATGTTCACACTGCATTTTGATCTGCCCAATCTAATCCGATTTGCGTGCATATTGTGTATGGAGCGTAGACATATTCGTTGCAACATGACTTGATAGCGCATACACAATTTTATTTTATCCAAATTGTATGACGTAACGTAAAAATTACATACAATATACACGTATAGAACAGATAGACTCAGATTTTGCTAGTATCGTAATGCAATCTGACCACAAATCTGATATGATAAAATCGCATCAAATGCAATGCGAACTCAGCCATAAATATAATCCGTAATGTTCGAAACTAGATTCCAAATCGAAATGAACAAGTGCACAATTTACGTAATAATTTACAGCAAACATTACAAAAAAATTGTAAACCGGAAAATATGTTTTTGTTACGGCACAAATTTTTCTAGAAACCGTTTCGTCAATTTCATATGACAAAAATATTAAATATTATTCTGGTTGTGAACATGCATATATATATCGCAGTGAAGTATAGGTAGTAGCTATTTAGCTGCGTAGCATCCAGCCCTACGAAAATCCGCTATCATGTTTCGCTAATAAGACAACTACATTTTGCAAAGCTGTGAAGAAATGTGGCGCTTGTTTCTATAGAAGCTAGCCACAATAAGAAACGGTGGCAAGCTAAAGACACTGGTGCCATTCTAGTATCTTAATGATTATTTTTATTTTAACTATAATTTTTATTATAATACATTAAAATTTTGAAATTAATTTTTTTGAGGAATAGTAATGTCAAAAATTCTATATTCAATATAGAAAATTTGTGGCTTTGTCGTAAGTCAATTTCATACTTCGTTATTCATGTCCTACTTACTTTTCTCAGTATTCAGGATATTGTATTGTTCTGTTGTATTGTTCTAACATCATAATTATGATATATTCTAATAATAAATTAAAAACTCAGTCATTTCTCGTAGAATTACAAATGTTAAAAGGCTGATATTAAATATAAAAAGTTGCTTGCTTCGCCTCAAATCAAATTCATCCTTCGTTATAGCTCCTCTATCAACTTTTCAGTATACAAGAGAAAGATTTAATCCCCTAGTATTTACTATTTAATGACAAAATCGTGGTACCAATATACCTTGAAATGAAGGACATTTATCGTAAGCAATGTCCATTCCGTACAATTTACCAGATCCGGTTAATGATGCCACGAATGACCCAGATATACTAGTGTCGGTTCTAGTTGTATTTACATAATGAATTCGGCTCCTAAAACGATAAATTATCGATAGTTATGCGGCGTTCACGTTATTATGTCCCCGCTGCTTGGAACTTTTGTCCCCCTGTAGTCGTGATCCTACCGTATGGACGGTCAGCGTGACACCCACACTGTAAATCAATTGCCGACGGTGTATCACACACCCCTAGCTACTACACTTTTTCTTTATAGTGTGGTACACACGCTTAGCTACCAATTTGGCGTGAATTAACTATAACGGACACCGTCTGTAGCTAATGCGGTTTATTAGTCAACTGTGATGTGTAGTTTTTTCTAAATTTACGATATTTGTATCTAGCCCATATGAATATTGCTCAAATAATTTCGAACACTGTCAATAAAACTGCCAAAAGACAAGGTGTGCCTGACACTGTCGAGAAGCGGTAATACGCGTAACTAGCTACCTTTGAAAAAATTTGTAAAAACATGGGTGTGTCTAAGACACCATGTTGTCAACAGTGTGCCTGAAACTGTGTGGTGTACATACGTTCCAAACGTTGGTGGCATTATAACGTCAACGCCGCATTAAAAGTGAATTTATGCTCATTATAAAATAGCACCACTCCATAGTAAACCGTAAGCTATGCAAAATGCTAAATCCGTGCGTTCATATGGCAGCCATTTCTACCACTGTCTGTAAGCATTTCTTTGCTTGCTATAACTATATGTATATCATTTCTTTCTATGACAACTATCTTGCTAATTTATTAGTTATATAACAGTATAAACTACTTTGAAGTACCGTGCTTAGCACCATAAATGTCCCATTTGGGCGGGTGTTTCCGAGGAAGCCCGGCCGAAGATCATATTTCATAAAGTTTGTAGTGGTTACAGCTAAAATCATGGCACTAAATTTCAGTCAAATCAGTAATATATTCTGCAAAACTGTTGAGCCCAGGGTCTAGAGGGGCACGGCCGAAGATCATAGTTCAAGCTCAAGCTCAATTTCCTTTTATGTACCTGCGTCAACACACACATTAAATCTGGTAGTCGTTGTAAATATTCTTAACAAGCAATTTGGTTTTTTTCGCTTGGTTATTTGTCATTTTAGCAGTTCAACTCATCGCTGGGATACCCTGAAGAAAAACTGTTTCAATAACATAAAATCGCCATCGGATACCAGTGCCCGTATTCTTAAATAAGAGTAATTTTTGACCTACCTGCAATTAAATATATCCTACTCTCACTTGCAATTGTCCCTACCCACAACTTACAGTATTCAAAAAGCGGGAAATTATACCCACGGGTAGGCTATTTTACCTGAGAGTAATTTAAAATTACCTGGCAGTAATTTAAAATTACCTGCGGGTAACTTTGTCCTACTTGCAGGTAATTTTATAGCTGCAAAAAATTTGCCCTTCCCGTGGTAAATTTTATACCTGCAGGTAATTTTATAAAAACCTGAGGGCTATTTTTTACCTGTATTTTTTTACCTGCTGGTAGGGTTTTTATTATTAAGGCTTTATTTTTTCTTTTTTTAGAATACGAGTACGCATTTAGCCTACCCTGCGATTTATCAGGGTAACTGAAATTATTCCCACAAAATACATGGTTAATATACCTCTTTGATGTCCTCTTTCTGAGTATTACTGTTAATTACGGCCATTAGCAATCACCAGGATCCCCTCAATCTTTATAGCATGTAGGAAATTAGGGAATTAATCGGTTGTGAAGCTGCGGGCACTATTTTTCAATGTTAAATGATTGCTAATTGGGATGACGAAAAATCTTTCCACAGGACTCAAATGTTGCAAGAGGCTTTGGGCTGGGGCGCCTAGCTCTAACCTGGGGGAACTGGAAATACTTTGAGGAATACCTTACCCTTAGGTGAAGTTTGGTTTTATATTTGCATTTTTTCTCGTTCTTTCATGCATTTATCACATATATATCTTTGTGTGTTTTTGTGTGGCATACTTATTATTCAAAATCTGAAAACGTTGACAAGCCGCCTTCGTTTTACTTAGAATTTTATCATAAATGGCCGAAATATAAGCAGTAATATTGTGAAATACTTGTAATAATAGCAATGCAGTCAAATACGATGACCATTTTTGGTGTGAACTGAAAATACGTCCAAGGTACTGTGAAGTACACCTGCGGGAATTCAAAATTTACCTCGGACATTAAATGGCCGAAATATAAGCAGTAATATTGTGAAATACTTGTAATAATAGCAATGCAGTCAAATACGATGACCATTTTTTGTGTGACCTGAAAATACGTGCAAGGTTCTGTGAAGCACACCTGTGGGAATTCAAAATTTACCTCGGACATGACCAGGGGGAGCCGACGAAATTCAGGGGAGCCCGAAAATACGAAGGGACATCTAACCCACCTTTATGGAATGGCCAGGATATAAAATGATAACTCAGACAAAATGTAGGCGTCAGCAGTAGCGCCGCCACGATTTATTTAACTGCAAAGTGTGGATCCGGACGGAAGTAAAAATTTTTCAAATCAACATGCAAAAAATTTGCAAAAATATTTGTGGGAAGAAGGCAGTGATACTCAGTCTCACCACGACCTGAAAAGTGGGGCGTCTTTTATCACACCAAATTACCGCATTTGTGTGTGTTCAAGCATTCAGATGAACCTCACTCAATTTACTAATTCAAAAATTTGCAACCGTTAGGGCTCTGGCACCCACTACATCCCAACTACCTATAATTTTCTGGCGACGCCAGTGGTACAGTGGGACACATGACTATTTCAAAATTTCCAAAATACTCCAATTTTACATGGCAACATCGCCACATATTTAATTAGTAACACAAGTATTTAACGTTTGAGCAGGAAATTACACAGAATTCTACTGTTTACCACAACGTCATGAGTATTGAGCGATCGCCATCAGTATGTTCCGCCAGGACAAATTCCCTCGTTATCCAAACTTTTTCCTCAAACATTGGTAGCAAACCTCTGGAATCACATCGCGATACCCAGCAAATCGCGTATTTCGTTTAAGCCGACTACACTAGCGTTCGGCGCATTTGTGCATTTTCCAGTTCCGCGAATGCAAACAGATTAGTCGACTGTATATATTCATTTCCCCGCCATGTGGATGGAAAACCTCTGCTCTTTGCGGAAAGTTCGAAAATTTTCAAGCAGCGCCTTGGCAAAGTACACTACAGCAAGATTCCTCAGTTTGGCAATAAATTTATACTCAGATGTAAGTTGACCCTGTCCCTTTCTGATTAATAATCTCTATTAATACATCTTATTGATGGTGACTGAAAATGTTCTTTGTTATTGCTCTAAGGGTACTGTGAAATATGTTAGTAAACATCTTGAGGTGAGTTAAGTTTAGTAATAAGCAGTCATATGCTGCCACGTTATTGTGATAACGACGTCCGAATAATTATTTGTGGAGAAGGAGGCAGCGATACTTGACCTACCATTAGAAATTGCTGGACGGGGTGAGGCTGCGCTCGCTGTTGGGATTGTGAATCTGCTGTACGATTATTGCGAAACTATGGGTCCACAAGCATTGCAATTACACTAAAAAGGTCAAAACGAAATGTATGAATACGTAATCTCGAAAAAGAAAAAAAAACAAAAGCCCGGAGAGGGAATCGAACATGAGCTACACGATTGTGAAGGATACTCCTTAACCATTATACCATCTGACATTTGAAGCTGATTTTCTTGTGGTTGTTTATACACTGCCATGTTGAAAACTAAGGTGGCATTCTCGTTTATTGGTGGTTCCAGTATGAAATAATTGTTAGAATTGTGCTAAGCCACCTAAATTACCCTAAGTGTCAAATTTTGGATATTTCTTAGAAGTGCTAGATGGCGTTCCTAAACCAGACCAAATTACCTGCTGCAGGTAGGACAAAAATATTCGCAGGTAAAAAATACCTGTAGGTAGGGCAAAATTACCTGCGTGTGCGGCAAAATTACTTGCACGTAAAAATGATTACCTGCAGGTAGGACAAAATTACCCACAGGAAAAAAAAAATAATTACAAGAAAAAAAATCCCCACCAGGAAAAAAAAAAACCTACCGGAAAAAAATACCCCCCAGGAAAAACAACCAATCCCAAAAAAAACTTCAGAGAAGAAACAAAAAAAAAAAAAAAATGAAAAAAAAAAGAAGGAAAGAACGCCGCAGAACCCAGAAAAGCAAAAACAAAACACAAAAAAAACCACCCCCGCAAAAACCAAAAACCACAAAAAAAACCTGACTGATAATTATTATGTAAAAGTATAGAAATCCGCTTGGCGATCTTTGTATCCAGTGAACTATATACGGCAATCTTGGAGCTTTAAAATAAAAATAGCGTTCTTCACAGAGAGATAAAGGTCCCGTGGTGCCTGTTTGTTGGGGACCGGTATGCGCTAAGCACGGCGTTGCTACTTTGTATAATTCCTGACGTATCATTACAAGAAAATACATCAGTTTTGGACTAACAAGACGTTTCGAAAATGCGTTTGGGGTTCATTATTAGGGATACTTATTCACAAAATCGTGACAGTATTATGCCGTTAAGTCGCTGTGCTGTAGTGTTTGCATTCGGTTTTCACAATATGCTTTTATTTGTCTAAAATGAATATTTTTAGCGTAGTTGCTTATAGCGACTGTGATGATTTTAAATGGCATATTGTCAAGAAAGAGCACATAAAAATTTCTAGAGAAGTACGACAATCTGTGATGCTCACGTTTTTTCTTGTCCGTTGTTCCCTATTTCGGCTTACCACTAAGAACTTCAAGGAGTAATGTCCAACAATTTTTAATATGGACGCGTGTACCGCCCAGGTATCTCCAAGGAACGATAGGTATGATAGTTAATACCCACCCAAAAACCTATCAGCAGTCGATAAAATCCTAAAGAATCTTGGGGGTGCGGTAGCAAATGCTGCCGAGAGAGCGTTGGCGGTAACCAATGGAATCATTGGGAGAGTATTGATAAGCCAAGAAAAACCACCACATATATGAAATAAGGAAAGTGCGTGAGTACGACTTTGTATTCTACAAATATTTTTTATAATGATTGAACCCTTGGTTTTATGCGGCGTTTATGTTATAGAACACCCGCCAAGTGGAAGATTTGCCCTCGTGTGGTCTTGACCATACCATGCTGCATGGTACTCGGAAGGATATGCAATTCAGCGCAAGTAATGATGTCGCTCACACCATTTATATTGGGCGCTGTGTCTTCTACACCCTATGTTGAATAGATATTAAAAAAGGGGGGAAAATTAGCTAGCTGGAATTTCAAATCATTTACGCTAATTGATTGTATTCCATAAATGATTTGGTTTAAACCTTTGCCTAGGAAGTCTATGGACTAAGGTTTTACTATATAAATTCCCTACAACGGAAAAACATCAAGACATCTTGCCCAAAGACTTTGATCACTGCCAGTTAGATGTCTATGGTGTCCCTGACACCATGCATAAATGGTGATGGTATCCGAAACATCATATAGATTTGCTTAGAATACATTGTTGGTGTTCTATACACTATATTGTTAACGGTGTTAGGCAGGCTGTACCTGGACCACATGGCGGGCAACTTAAACACTGAATTAATGTCTACAGCTACTTTAGGAGCTTGCTAACACTAAGAGTAGATGATGATTGACTCTGCTGAAGAGTATGACACTCTTCATCTTTTCGATATTTTCGTCCGCAGTACGTAGTGATCGTTTTCGCCCTTAGCACCACCAGGTTTATGACCCACTCGGTGGGTCAGAAACATGACCCACCTCCGACCATGTTCTTGGACCACAGACTTGTACCAGCACCGGGTTCTTAAACCGCCGCATCCTTACCAGGTTCCTGAACCATCAAATCCCTATACCACCATATTCTTAAACAGCTAACTTTATAACCCACCAGGTTCTTGAACTATTAATTCCTATCCAACCAAATTCTTGGACCACTAAATCTATGCCCCCACCTGGTTTTTAAACCATTAATTCATATTTCACTAGATTCGTGGGGAGTCGAACGTTTTTGAAAAAATATTTAATATAAAATTTTTTAAAAATGTTCGATCCCAGCACGTACCTGGTTGCGGTAGCAATTATTGAATCAAGAACTTGGTGGGGGTTGGATTTGGAAGTCCAAGAACCTGATGGGGGCACAAGTCGGTGGTCGACCACCATGGTAGGGTTGGGTAACGTTTATGACCCAGCAAGTGTGCCATAAACCTGGTGGGGGTAAAGGCGAAAACGACCGCGATGTACCGCCTACGAAAACAACAAAATCTAAGCAGTATCAAACTCTTCAGCAAAGTCGATCATCATCGAATCTTGCTAATCCTGAAAGTAACAATTTAGGTAAAAACATTGCCTTACGATGACCAATCTGTCCAATAAAATACATTGCTGTTGGCCACCGCTAAGCCAAACGGATAATTCAGTCCTGAATGAATCACGCGTCGGCTTTGAACGTTGTCAATGTGTGCACATTCTAGCAGATGTGTTCCTAAATTGAAAAAATGAAGAGTTGTTACAATATGTTCGCTCTGTGGCCCATATATTCTTAAGTTGGAACTAAAAGGTCTTACACTGTGTTCTCGCTGCACCCGATTTGTTCATAAATAGCAATAAATCAAGATTTGATTGTTACAATGTGTGCGTAACTGGATTCGGTCCATTTGTAAGCAGAAACATGTCTATAATTCATATGATTTGTCCATACTCCAGCTGATGTTTTCACAACTTGAAAGAAGACAAAAGCTTTTACAGTCTGTGCATAGCTGAAAATTTAGTCGCTAAAAATTTGGCTGAATAAAATATAACCAATATTGTTTATAACACTACTGGTCGATAACTCATCAGATTTTAAAAGAAGTGTTTAAATTTAAATTCAAACTTGAGGAATGCCAGATGTTTATTTCTACAATTTTGATACAAACTTTTCAATGATTTAGACATTATGTAGCAGCGTTTTCACTGGGCCAAAGAAAATCCAAAGCCCCATTACAGGTAAAGATTTCTAGTTTCCTATGATGTATAAAATCGGAGGTTTTATTTAAGTACAGTGCGGCATGTGATATGCAAAATGTGGAAGTGAATTGTGAACAGATTTCTGTTCTGGCTACTGTTTGTGAACGGCAGTGTGTGTAGGAAAAAGGGTGATAAATACATGCGAAACCTCAACTGCATTCGCTAAAAGTAAGGTTAATAAAATTCGTCATGCCGTTTCTTATATTCATAATGTTGAAATAAATCCTTCAGGTGCATTGAAGTTGGTAATTGAAGTTATTTTGTTAATTAGTTTAATTTTGTTAATTAATTTGTTAATTTATAAATTTGTAAAATTAATTTGCTGAATAGTTAAAAGGATCGTCAATGCTCAATTAATCCGCATGCTGTATAGTATGGAATAGCCAGAAAAATTTTTATCCATATAGCAGCAAACTATTCGGAACTGTGCTTAGTAAACTAAATTTATTTTTGAATCATTACCGACAGCGGCGCATCTTCCGTTACGTATTGACCAATACATGACAGCAAATCTTCACAACACCTAGATGATCTTTTTAAATGGTACAGAATCAAACTACAGGCAAAGATTCGAGAATAAGTTAAGCTTTTGTGAAAAGCAAGATACTTTATTGCGACAGATTTCAACTCAATCGCTGCAACGGCTTTTGGAATTTCGCCCTATACTCGCCGTCTGAAGTTTGGTTAAAGCTTTCAGTCGTAGCTGTGATAGTATAGAAAACAGGAAAAATTGTCATCAACGGCGAATTTCATATCAAAATATGAATATGTATTTGATGGCGGTTTAAAATTTAAGCCAACAAACAAAATGCTCGCCTAAGGCATTCAGAGCTGCTAGCCGTTGATTAAACGGTCGGTAAACGGTTGCTGTTCATGATTTCACATTTGTATTATGTCAATGTGCGCGCTTACAAAATTCAAAGGCAACGTTCCTGCTTTTCGTTATTCAAAACCTAAGTTTTAAAAACGTTTTTTTTGAGATTATATACCGCGTCGAAAACTCGAAAAACGAATAAATTCGAGATTGTTACTTACATAAACGCTGCATTTTAAATCATCAATCTAGTCAATAATTTCAATCGGCTTTTAGTTCCGTTCCAAAACATCGCACTTAAGCATTCTGTGTTCCGGGGATTGAATTGCGAAACCATCGGCTTTGCAGTAAAATCAATAACACGCTACGCGTATCGGATTCGCAAATAAGCCCAAAAAGATAACAAAATGCACTTGCTGAGTTACAACTGAAATATTCGTTCCCTGTTTTGTTTATATTTCACATGCACATCGTGGGTTCAGTTTAGAACTTGTTATGTTTTGTCTTAGATTTTTATACTATCTAATTGATAGTTTGGTGCGTCAAAAAATATGGTCGATACATGTCAGAAATTCGTCACTCCCAAGGACAAAATAGGCTGAAATACCTACAGTCGACAAACGAATATTACACAACGCCAGACAAATACGATTAAAATTTTCAAAAACCTTGTGATACCTGCATCAGCCCAACATATTTCTGTAACAGGATGATGCATAATAACTAATCCATTCGGCAGTTCAATATTTGTTTTGATAAAAGATCGATCAACCCGCGTTCCGTCCATATTCGCACGGCCAATGTACGGCCCACTACGATTCCAATCGGAAAAGTATAGTTGCCTGTAAAGCGTTTGGACATTATATTGCACTGTCAGTGCGGGATGAATCTTTCATTTAGAAATGTATAAACAAAGGTCTTGTGTCTGTACGCAACTAAACTTATATACCAACTGCAATGAATATTGCACTAAATAAATCTATACTGGATATAATGTGCAGAATCACTAATTAAGATTACTAAAATGTAATAATGCTTGAATGGATTTTAGGTGTGTACACGATGGTCGCTGTTTTGTCTAAATCACGATATAAGCGGTGCAAAACTAGAGTTCACATTTCTGCCATCAGAATTAGGATTGCAATAGGATTTGCGCTCGCGTATATTTCTCTATTTTGCACGTTTGTTCGCGGTTATAATAATAGTGGCATTTATTGCGCGCTTTTTCGCAAAAGCGTTGCAAAAGCGCAATAGATTTTCATAATATACAATATATAATCGGAATGAAGCAAGTTTGTAATATCACTTTGACGAACTGCGAAACAAGTGAGTCTTCAGTTTTGCTTTAAACGCAGTCACGTCGAAAGTACTGTCGCGTAGTGTTAGCGGCAAACCGTTCTATGTCTATGGAGAAAGGAACCAGAAGCTGTTGTTTCTAGCGATGTCAATCCGTTGGATTTGTTCATTCGCCAGACGAGGCGAGGACGACGTATTAATCATCTCGGCAATATACACTGGTGTTTCGTAGCGAAGAGCATTTCGAACCAACAAGAGTATTTTTCAGCGGACACGCTGTCCGAACGGTTACCAGTGTAGCTCTCGCAGTATCGGACGGATATGCTCCCATCGACTTGTGCAGGAGACAAATCTTGCCGCATTGTGGAGTAGACGGCGAATAGGCAATAAATGAGCACTTGGCACCGATACATATAGTGCATAGCAATAGTCAATGTTATAAAATCGTATGCTGCGTCGGTCAGCTATGTTCGTGACTATGTGGGTATTATGGCTTTTCAAAAACAGTATTGGTAATAGCGTTTTCTCGTGTAAGTAGCAAATTGCGACGGTAAGCCACAAAACAGTGGCCGTGAACAGTACCTACGTATTGCTGTATCACAAATCGTTGTTCGCATACATAAGGGAAAATCGTGCTTTGTAAGATGTCATCCTTTTACGATCGTGAAATGAGTTTACAAAATAACCACCCGGGTGAACGCACCTGAAGTGAACGCACGTATAATTATATACAAAAACTTGTTAGATACATTAGAAGACGTTTTGCTTGTCTGTCACGTCTCATTATTAATACTATCTCATATACCGCTCAGCCCAATTTGTTGCTTTATAAATGTACGAATCTACGCATGACTTTAAATTATTTAGTGATCGCGGCAAACATGGAACAAAAATCTCCAAAAATTATCAATTGAGTATGTCACTGGAATGCGCTTGCACACAGTAAACTGTTTTCATGAAGCCTGTGTCATTGCTTTACACGATATGAGTAACCTAACCGTATAAACTTAAAGCAATGTTGTTAAAGCAGCGGTCTCAGGGAATATATAGAACAAAAATTTGCAAGCAATCAAAGCTACTTTCTAAACTGTCATCGGCTGTCATCAGATATATGTGGTCGTGTAGGTTACGCTTTGCTTAATTCTTATTAATTCAGTAATGACACCTAATTGCAGTTATATGTATCATACTGAGGGTTAACAAAAACTGACTACATCGTGCATAATGTTGCTGTATGAATCCTGCAGAGCTTTATAGCAGAGGAATTTACAAAAATAATACGTCTATTACGCAATAGTCTTCAAAAAAATTATAACCACGAAAATTGTTCCTGTTGCTTCAATAATAAAAACAATTAGCTTTGCGAGAAATAAATGCATATATATCACTCAGTCACCCTCTTGTTAGATCTAAGGCAATCGCTCTTGGATTCGACAAACTGTTGCCAATGATCGTTTTTTGATACCGCGTGTTCCGGAGCGAAACAGCGCCAATGCGACGATTGCCAGAATCAGTCCAGTAAAGAGTTCGGGCGATCCAATCTATAGCGATATTCTCAGCATTCATATCGGCTACAAATAAAAATAAAGTCATAGTAAAATATAGAAACGTGCGGACATTACGCAAAGCATGGTTCACAGTGATTTCAATGCACGATCTGCAAACCTTAAAATTATCCCATAGACACAGAACACATAAAATTAAACCTGCAATAGTCTAGAATGTTTATATGCGTTATCGAGTTGCAGCAATGTATGATGACGCAACAGCAGCTGCTGACTGAGGTTATTGCAGTACCAAAAGCTTGTTCTACATTTTAGCGGCATCTCATTAGGACCATCATGTTAGTGATATACTGAGTGTTTTAATCGGGTTGCAAAAACACGATGAACTATATCGCTAGTTTGATCAACTATATCGATTTTGTGACTACGGTAAGCATTAATCATCTAAATAAAGATAACACCCATTCGGTGTGTTTATTGTTGCTGCAGCAGATAAATTATGCAGAGCCTCGTTTAGGGAATTTTAAGTGATGGGGCAACAAGTATTTTCAGTGACGGACAAGGACTACATAGCCTGTGAGGCAGCGACTAGTTGGAGAGGAAGGAACAACTATTCAGACTGGGGTGCTACGACTATTCGTTGTGGGGAGAGCGAATCTTTTATGTTAAGAGAAACTTATTTATCTGTATTCAATATAGTCTTCTTAGGAACGAGAGAACATATTGTAGTGTTGCCACTTACTTTAACTTACTGAACGTGAATTGCAAATTCGCGGCAGTTTGTTTCGGTGAGGGTAAATATGTGCATTGTTTCTGGGTAAATTTTGTGGGAGAGGGTGCAAGAGCCAGCCCTGTGAGTGAGGGGTTAGTTGCCTCGCTCATAGGATTAAAAGATGCCCTGAAATTATGTATATTGTTGCAACCATCCTGACCCTAAACGTAACATGTTTTACATAAATCAAACTATCAGTGGTATAATCTTCAGGCTTATGACAAATCACAATTGAAAACTCCGTGGCCACTAGTAACTTGCGTGGCAACTGCAAATCAAGAAAGTAAAGCCAGTAAGCTCTCAATGGCGAAATTGGAAATTGATGTACCTTTCCGGATTTGTTTACAAAGACATAGGAAGTTAATAGACTATCAACGCAATAGGGAAACGTTGTGGCCATTTTGAGCGCACATAAAAACCATAGAATGTTTTATTTCTTTCTAATCACCAAAAATTATATATAAACCATTTTTTATAAATCAAAAGAAAACTGAAATTTGCGATATAAATTATCACACCGTAGTTGGCTTAATTTCGGTATGACGGTTATCATATCAGTTTCACTGAAGAGTGACACCGAGTTAAATTAACGGTTTCATAGGCCAACTAATGACACAGTGCTCTTAAGATAATTTTTGTAATTTTGCTACATGTTTTGTTGAGCGAACCCTACTATGACTTTAAACATTAAGGTGCTCTCTTCAACGAGAATGTGGCTAATGAGAACCAAAAACCGGAAAAAAATTCAAAATTATGGTTTTACGAACTCAAAATATACATCGATTTTGGCCCTAAAATTTAAGGTTGCTGTTCTCTACTTCTTTATAAAAGAGTGTTTTGCAATGATATCACCGCCATAAGTGCCACTTGCATCGACGATAGTATCACAAACAGTACTTAATTTTTTTGCCAAATCAATCCACAAACTGCTAATTTAGGAACTATAACGATAAAATTCGTACCGAGTTTAGCCTAAACATGTGTTGCGAAATCGCAGGTCTCCAACAAATAGGAATTAATACAAATTATTATACCTGAATACTCGCAGTTTTAAACACACTCTTTGGATGAAAATTGACAATTCCACAAATTTATCACAAACGTAAATGTTTTGCAATAATACACTGTATATAATGAAAACTTTCAAATGTAAATTACAAACTAATTTTGTCCATTTAAAATGACAAATTTTGCTATATCATTTTGCATATTTTATGGCGTATGTGTAGTTCAAATAATTGGTTAAATATTAAGTTGCCGATATCGTTATCCATAAATTAGTAGAGTATGTTGAGAAGTCAGCCGCTTGGTTTAAACCTCAGAGGAACAAATCGAGCTTTACAGAATGTTTGGCGCGACCTATGGTTAAACCCATTGACAATATATTAGTACATATATTCAAATGTATGCTAAGCATAGAAATAGTAACATTTTCAGATTATTTTGGTAGGTTCATTTATGACAGTTCGAGTTACTGCCAGAATTTTGCCTTTTACATTAATATATCGCTTAGTCACTTACTCTGATTTACAACCCGTGATATATTACTTCCGTCGGTTGCGTTAGCACTTTTGATCGCATGACCAGCAATATCTGACCAATATACACGACGCTCAACGCAGTCATATGCTACGTCGACCACAATTTGCCGTGTGTCAAGGACCAACTGTTTTGACGACCATTCAGAACCGCTACTTACATTCGAATTGCGTCGAAATAGATAAATATCACGTCCGAATAATATGTCGAAGTCTGAAAATGGGAATTAAACGGCGCACTTGCATCTGCAGTTGTAAGCAGAGGCAGTTTCTCGATAAAGCTAAACGAAAGTTGGTTGTATCAATTCAAGTTTTTCCCCTTATAAAAGAGGGTAGGGGAACTTGAACTGAGCACTATAGGATAGGAAAAACATGGATTAGTGAATTTAATAAACTTAAGCTGCGCCAGACTACTCCATCGCCATAGGAGGCGCACCTAGTAGCTAGTATCCTGTATCCACGATGCCAAACACCCATACGTCTGACTGAGGACCACGACAACGGTGATGTCTGACCTTGTGCGCAAACTGACTTTGGTCTATCTGCACGACGGTACCAGGGCACCCCAGCCGTATAGGATATCGCTGAAAATGCTGCGGTGTATGGTCACGAAATGATGCCAGGTGCATCGTTCCTCCTCTATATGTCATTTGAAATTATACATTGAAATCCGACAAATAAAATAAGTCACATAAAAATCTATTTCGATGTAACACTAAAATACACATGCTATTAAATTCAGCCAATGCTAGTATTCATAAGAACTAATGTGAATTATATTTGATTTTTGCTTTTATCAATGTCAAAACTTTAACCAACAGGAAGTGTTAGTTGTGCTACATTAGTAAAGTATAAAATATAAAACATTGGAGTTAGGATGTACCGAAATTGCAATAAATTGACATGCTGAAAGCTGAAATCTGATATCTTAACAACTGCTGTTTTTAGTAATTGGGCAGACAGAATGCAAAGATTATGAAAACAACAAATACAACAATTTTCCGAGATGTATTGTCAGTATAGAGCGGTTTCCATATCAGTTGATTTCTTTCGGGAAAAATAGTTAATCAAGTGATATAAAAATTGTAGGATTGCTGTTTAGACTCACATTAATTGTTGAAATTTGAGCCACATCGGTCTTTTTGTAGGTTTGCTGCAGACCACCACAGCAAAATTTTCGAATATTTGGGGCCTGAAAATGTTTCGCCCTGAAAAGCTGCCGTAAATAGGGGAACCTGGATGGCTACATTATGAATAGGCAACATGCTCGAGTAAACATACGCTGACCACAACAACCATTATATTTTGTAATTTTGCATAAAATTTGCTACGGAACAGTTTTTGGTCAATTGAAGTTCGGCGCAAAACTGTTCGCGAACCCACCGCTAGCGACTGAAATCTAACCATTTTGTGTTCGCAAAAATTCAAGTAAAATTAACCAAATTTTTCACGAACGAAAATTTGTTGAATTTGAATCATACCGGTTTTGTTCGCGAACACGAAGACTTTTACCATAGAAATAATTTGCTTGTGACGTCACATTTACATTAAATTTGTTCGCGATTGCTGAATAGCCTAAATTTAAATGATTAGGCATTAGATAATCGAATTTATGCAAATCGAAAACGTCGAAATTCTGTATGAACACAAGTTATAATTTTTGGCGTTTGAATTTGATTTAGGTAATTTTCGGTTAGCGAAAAACCGAATAAAATTCAGCCTTTTTTCCGTAACAAGGGTTTGCGATTCGATATCGGTAATTACAAAATAGGATGCAACCATAAGGGTGGGGTCATCTTAAGTTTACTAACGCAAAACACAAGTGTAATGTAATATAGTGACCTAATTCGGGCCAAACAAATTTTGGTAACTGTTGTTTGCAAGCGAGTGTTTCCAGTCCATAGCAGTTTTCATAACAAATCCCGCAAGACTACCGCACCCGCGCACTCATCCGCTTCACAAGTGAAAATGCGAACACAGATTTCACAATGAATTGATGTTTGTATTCATACAGGGTACAGCGGAATTCAACTTGGATGATCAAAATTTTGAAGTTTGTTGGAAATAAAAATATTTAAAATAACTAGCAATATGATTCGTTTCTACAACTAGAAAATGAAATCCCTGTTGATTTCAAGTAAATACCCTTAAACACCGCGGAATTTTCGCGCATGTTAACTTCTTGCATTATTTCCTTTTATATCCGTTTCCCGTATACTGTAACACATTTGATACAGCGTACATTGCGAAGCTATACTCCAGCCGAGGATGTTGTGGTGCGTGCTTTTACACCCGTGTTGTTATTCGCTCGCTTTACGGCGTTCGTTAAAGAACCAAGCAGCAACTCATAGATAACGAAGAACTAAGCGTACGTGGCCCGTACCCAAATGATCCAAGATCAATCCGCGAAAAATTTGTCAAACATTACACGAAATCCGCACTGATTTATGCGGCAAAAAGGGTCAAACACGATGTTCACAAATTTTACATCACATATATTTCTGGGGAATAGAACACTTACAGGTGCTGCTATATGTAAAATGCTGCATGTCTTGTATTGCGGAAGGTTGTTTGTGATTTGGGTATAAACAACCCTGGATAAGAGCCTAGATACTCGTACTTCTCCACATAAATCCTCACCAAATTTTGGGGTTTGCTTTGATGTATTATAACAGTTGTATCCGTCTCCGGAAAATCCATCACCGCATACGCAATGATAGCTATTGGTATTGATGTTGTTGTCGCCATCGAATGCAATACATCGAGCATTGACATGGCAGTTGTCCAGTATGTTACATGAAGACGCTAGGCTGACTGAACAGACAAAGATAATGATTAAAACACAAAATCAATCTGATTACAGGTGCGCAGTAAGAGGGGCGGGGCGGAGAGTGCGGCGGTCCACCCAATTTTCGGTAAAAAATCGGCAAAAATAAGATTTTTCCGCAATTTTCTCTTACAGGCCTCCATTCTGAGCTGCCGCCCAACGTCCTAATACCGTGCTTCGCCGCTGTCAGATTCTGCTTGCTACAACTGCTTTACATCTCTTGACACATCGTACACACGTTTGTAGATTTTCAGGTCACGTACAACAATTTTCCTGAGTTTGGGGCTATTTATATCATGCATCATATACTGAACTAACTAAATATAGCAGTGTTTGATCAACTCGTCTGCTGATTTTATGATGCCTTGAATTTATTACGCCCATAGTCAGTCTAGAGGGCCAAATTAAACAGACTTCATACGAGTTAATTATATTAAAAAGCTGCAGAAAATGGTTTATGAGCAATTTGCACAATAATGATAATCCACATGCTTATGTTTCAGCAACAACTTCCCTTCGAGCGGGCTAATTTACTATATATCTCAATTATAGATACTCCACACGATCAATCTGTAGACTGCAGCCAGCAGGAACTTCAGAGCGAAATTTAGGGTTTGAACTAATGGTACCACCGCCTAGAAAATCGTGAAGTACACTCACTTCGCCTTTCGTAGCTTTACTGTAGTTAACTTCAGGAACGGGTCAAAATCATACAACAATTTGCAATCTCACTTCAACTCTAAATAAAATCAAATTCCAGTCATAAGCCAATGTTGGGCTCCTGTGAGCTGATAAGTAAGGAAGAGTGGCTAAGCATAATTAAGTTTTTGTCTCAAAATGCTGCTGATGTACAATATAAACATCTTCGCCATTAGGATACATAATTCGCCATTTAATTCGACATATTAAAGTTTAGTTATTAAACCGTTGCACCACGCTATAATCTACCCAATATGCTGTTGAATGTTA
Source organism: Trileptium ribeirensis (assembly GCA_030248225.1). Taxonomy (NCBI): domain Eukaryota; kingdom Metazoa; phylum Nematoda; class Enoplea; order Enoplida; family Thoracostomopsidae; genus Trileptium; species Trileptium ribeirensis. Next base: position 19,101 of record JASANE010028315.1, read on the forward strand.
GGAATTTGAAATATATTTAGTATTTACTAAAATTGGAATCTGGATGAAATGATACCTCGCAGCTAAAAAGCACGTGAAATTTTGCTTATATATGTCTATAGTGGCAAAATAACGATTTTGTGTTTTCCGCAAAATTATACTATACCATACATCCCCGAGGTCCGAGAACCCAGGGGATACAGCGGTGCTTCAAGGAAGTGGGTCAGCCGGGCGGTTCGGCGGATGGGAGGTCATTAGGAAGGGGGATATAGCGCTCAAAATTATTTCTAATTTTGACTCATTTTTCCCGATTTTGCCAATTTTCCCCGACTTTTTCTAATTGTCCCAATTTGTACCTATTTCCGCCAAATTTTTGCCTATTTTTTCTAGATTTTTAGCTAATTTATAATAAAATTTTTGCCTTTGGCCTGGTGGAGGGTTTGGGCTACCTGCCAGTGGGATATCGGCGCTCGTCCCAAATGGTTCGAGTTTCGGTGGATAATCCGTTCCCCTATGAGCAGTATGTGTTTTATACTCATGTGTTGCAGCTATATTTAGCATTAGAACTTCGAATTTACAGTTTTAGAAACTTGCGTAGGATTGTGGTCCTTTTGGAGCACTATAACAATTTGGGTGGTGACTGCTTTTGAATTTATTTGATTACTTTTAGGATATTTGATTATTTGTGTTTTTGAAATATTTCAATAGTCACACATATTTTTAAATACCGCCAAAATTAAAAGCAATTACTAGGTTTTGTAGCTATTTTCGCAAAGTCAGATTAGCCTAGTTACACGTACTTGCAACACCAATAAAGAGAATATATTGTTAAAACATTTGTTGATATATACATTCGACACTTAGCACAACATTGTTATTTTTAATGAATAGCAATGCAAGCAGGTACATATAGACATATCTTGGACATTGAGACCGGGTGTTACAGAAAAAAATTGAAACACCTAATACTGTGGAGTCTTGGTCCAACAATAAAATTTGACATAAATAATGCCTCTACAATATTATTCTTTATAGATCGAACGTTTTGTTTCAACGGCAAATACTAAATAGATGCTGTGGTTCGAGAACCGCTCAAACACAAAACTTAGATTATAAATTCAACATATGTTCTGAAAATTCCCGAGTTAACCGACACAAGAACTGAAATTCGCTGAAAAACAATTGCGTCGAAATTTTGGCATAAAACGGATGTATATGCTCGATCAACTGTCGCTAACACAGCAATGACTTGCAATATTTTATGAATATTAAAATTGAAGACTTAGCTTCTCAAACAAACAATGCTGTTACATGTGATAAACACAATCGTGAGTTGTACTGTTAACAGATTTCCGTAGCCTTAATTTCAATGATTCGTAATTGCTTGCTCATTATTGGAATACCTACTATTCTGCTCCAATCGCATTCGCTAAAAGTAAACTTTGGTATGGTTTGTCAAAGTGTTGAAAGTATATACATGTTGCAACAACTTTTTGAGATTTACCATTTTATATAACGCAAATTGATCTGAGAACATAATTTAGCGTAGAAACAATCTAAATATTTGTAGCTTAATGGGAGGACAACAGAACGTATGAAGATCAACGCTTTCCACCAACCCCTGTACAAACGGGCCTGGTCTTCTCCTGCTGCATTAATATGACTGTCAGAAATTGTTTGCACTATCTATGTGATCTTATTCGATAGACGCAAAGCCAGTAGCTGTACTAGTCAGCGTTGGTCAATCCGTTAGCATATGTGTTGAAAACCTGGATGCGTTATCAGTACATATATATACATATGTGAAAATGTACATGTGCGATGTTTGAGCTGAAAAATCTCAAGAGCAATGTCATTACAGGTCTGGAATGTCAAAAGAACTTACTATTGTTCCATGCTGTACAAACGTATCCATCTCCAACGTAACCACCACGGCAGCGACATCGATATGTAGTGCCAGAAAGTTCTGAGCTTGCAGTATCGCTGTGAGAGTCGGAAAGAACGCAGTAGGCATTTGGTGAGCAGTTATCGATCACGTTGCACGACGGTATTGGTTTTGTTGGGACTACTGGAACGAAATTATTGTTTAGTACATTTATAATACAGCACTGGTGTCTGAGTGAAACAAGTTATAGCGGTGCTATAGCTCAAAGGACATTCAAGGATGAGCACTAAATATGGCTGTATTAAATATGTTGCCAAAAATATTGTTATACTACAGTTTAAATGGTTAACAACAAATAATAAGTGAATGCACGGAAGACTGTACTATAGCTAAATTGTCACATGCGATTGAGCTATACAGGAAAACTGCGCCATTTATTTTATAACACTATTTTAAAAACACTATGGCATAGATTTTGGCTCGTCCGACAATGATTACATGCCATTCCGCTGATCGACTTGCCTTTCCTGACGATGGCTATGTACCACTCATAAATCGAGTTACCTATTCTGTGACTACGGGTATTATGCCCCGATCATAGATAGGTTTGCCTGTTCTGACGATGGCCGTTATACTCCTATCACATATAGACAATGCCTATTCTGACGAAATCTATTATCCCCAGTCATATATCGATTTGCTTCGTATGACGATGGTTATGTGCACCTATCACAAATCGTTGCGTCTGCTCTAACCACGGCTATTACACCCCTATCATAGACTGGTTTGTATGTTCTGACGTTGGTTGTTATACCTCTATCACAGATCCATTTGCCTATTCTGACGATGGCTATTATACCCGTATTAGAGTTCGAAACTGCGACTGGTACAACGAACTTGAAATAGGACGTTTAGCTTTCGCGTGCTGAATTATGGTATCTTCTCGAAAAGATCTATCGATACGAGCCCACAAGTTTAAATATATAAATATATATAAAGTGCAGTAATTTTCAGGCCGAGCTTACGTCGGCTAGTTTAAGTCTTTATTGCCTCCAATCGACTAGGCTCGTTCATCAAATTTAGAGACGAAGAGCGAAATCGGCTTATTATATTTGCCACATCGTTGATTTTTCTAGGGGACCACACCTTGGAACGATTGATTTGGTTCAATCCTGCTAAAGTGTATATTTTGCGATATTAAAACTGTGCTGTAATTAAACATGATTTTAATGTCCCGATCAGTTATTATTCAAGAACTAATTATTTTCAGTCAAAGCCGCCGCTGTTAATCTGCAACTCCGTTTTGACTTTTCCCAAATTGATCAACCGAGCCATGGGTAAATACAACCAACCATCTGACGAACCGGATCCTGCTAGAATACAGTCGAGCATCTATTTTAGTCACATAAGTTGTCGTAGATTCGTCCTTCTAAAACGATTATGTGGGAGTAGTAGTAAATTTTACGATGTTTATTCTAAGCGTAATATTCGTTAGTAAGGTTGTTTTGTATTTAAGAATAGTAAACCCATAATCCTGCTAAGAATACAGTCGAGCATCTATTTTAGTCACATAGTTGTCGTAGATTCGTTCTTCTAAAACGATTATGTGGGAGTAGTAGTAAATTTTACGATGTTTATTCAAAACGTAATATTCGTTAGTAAGGTTGTTTTGTATTTAAAAATTGTAAACCCATAAAGGCACAGTGTACAAGAATTAGAACAAAAGCTAATCAGCGCAGCATGATCTGCTAGTTCGACGAATGACTCATAAAAACTTAGCATTCTAACGCGCTCTTCTAAGTATGACCATGTCGTTTCCTAATTTATTATCTTAGGTTTTATAGGATTGGGAAGTTTTTAAATAGATATATACCGCTGACATTATATCCAGGTACCTATTTCTTGTCATACGAAAGCACTCAAACTCTAGTTATTTAACGTAGTGCGCAGTTTTCTACAATTGTACCTGTTGCTTAAAAGCGATTTGTTGAGAATGTATGTTTTATAAAAGATCAGAACAAATTTCACATTTACATGCAACCGGCAATTCGGACTAGACTTATTTGGCTGATCGTATATTTCCATCACAAATACTGACCGCTGAATAGACCAATGTCAAACACACTGGAATTTTATGTTTTTTGTCCTGCGTATACCAAAGAACGACAAAATTTCAGCGATTTTTTCGCTATTCAACCATCTAAAAATTTAGAATAAAACCTAATTCGAATCCGACAATTCCAACGATTCCTTTCTATTTTAAAGTTTAGCCTAAATCGAACTTTAAAATTTCAGGGATTTTTTCCATTTCGCTCTGTAAAAGGTTTAGTACAACACCTGAATCGAGCCTAAAATTTCAACGGTTTTTATATAGCTGTCCAAATATCATAGGAAAATTTTTAAATCGAATATAAACTGTTCTTTTTACACAATAAAAACCGCTATAATAAATCTGAATTGAATTCTGAATGTAGTGAGTGAACCGAACAAATGCAAAAAATACTTACAAGGCGTATAGTTGTGAAATTTGGCAATGTCCGTTATATAGGTTTTAGGTTGATACACATATATAACTTAACTTTGGCTGGGCGGATTGATTCGCGAGGTAGCTTCTATATTTATGCCCTTCCGTCGGGCGTGAAGCCCGATTCCAATATCTTCACCCCGCGGAAAGTGGCCTGAATGCGCTCAGATAGAGCCGCGATGGGACTCGAAAAATTACCTTATTCATTGAATCTACAAATCACATTGAGCCCATTTTGTACAGCAAATAAGTCTCTAAGCAATGTACAGGGTGTCCCATAACCAACACCGCATCATTAAAGTGATCCAGCACACCAAATAACAAACATATATAAAGTGTTTTGCTATGCATATACTCTCATATATAGCTTCGTTTCTGATTAATAACACTTATCCTAGAAGCGAACTTGGGCGTCTGCAAGATCAATGCATTTTTCCAGTCGAAAATGCACACTTCGGCAGACTTTTCGAACCATGTCAGGCTCCAAAAGGGAAAGTTGGATATAGCCTCTATCCGGCACAACAGGGTTTGTGGTTTGCGTTTGTATACATTCCCTTCAAAATTCGCTGTAGAAAAAGCCAGGAAGGTTCAGATCAGAAGAACGGCCAGGCCATTCGATAGGGCCTCGGCGCCTCAGCCAACGATCATGGAAGGTTTCGTCCAACCACGGCGCACAGCCATAGCGAAATGATGAGGCGCGCCATAATGAATAAGGTGAAGCTTGTCAATATTTGATAACTGTTGAATATTAGAATAAAATTCATTTCGCATCATCATTACATAGTCTGCATTCACAATATCATCGAAAAGAATGGCCCAAACAATCCACCAGACCACATGATGACCCATACTGACAGACCAGGGGCATTCATATAGTGTTCGATAGTGGTATGAGGATTTTCTGCATGTCAATAAACACAATTATACAATGTAACGTGGCCATTCAGTTTAAAATTGCTTTCATATCAGCTAATTACAGATCATTGTCGAGACACTGTAGCCGTTTGTTTACAAAATTCAAAGCTGCGATCATAATTATCCTCAGTCAGAGCATGAATTAATATATGGCGTTATGGGTTTTATTTTATAGAGCAATTTATCCTATATATGTGCACATGGTGTATTGGTATTTCCATTATTACGCTGCTTTGAAAGGGCCCCACAAGACCCGACATACACGAAAGCGTTATCTTGGTAACCACTCGAGCTGTGTTACTGGTCTAATTTTGTAGAGCAATTCATCCTATATATAGCTGGAAACAGTGTGCTGCTATTGTCATCATGTTTACACTGCAATTATGTGGGACAAATCGGTTTTCTGGATTGGCCCATGAGATCCAAAACACACGATTGGGCAATATCTCCGCTACCACAGAGGTATGTGGGCGTTGTTAGACTCATTTTGTGGTACCATTAATACTGTATGTGCTTGCCCATACGCAATAAATGAACTTGTATATATCAGCAAATATTCAAGCAACATGGCTAATGTTCGGCTCATTTTGTAGGTTAATCTTTATGTAGCTGCGTACGACTCTGAAAATATATTCAACACTCAGATTTAACCACCTCGGTGAGAATATGAGTCATTAGAAACATATTCAGCAGTAATCTGTTTTATTAGCCAATAAAGGCGCGTAAAAACTTGATATATATATTTTGCAAAATTCCAACCCGTCTTCTATATACTAAATAGCGAAATATATCGGCTACTGTGTTAACCCAGCTGCATTTAATCACTTAACTATTTTTCGTACCAAATGTTTTGTTTATAGATTATTTCTATGTTTATAGTACAATTGTTGAAAAAGTACTCCCGGTTTCGGAACATGTAATGTTCCCCAGCTTATCATATCATGTTTTCCGTTGGAGTGATCCTATATTGTTTTGTACCTGTAAGCCTAAGCCTTAGCCTTGCCTAAGTCTCAGCCTAAGCATAAGTCCAGGCCTACGCTCTGCTTTGCTCACAGTTGAGCATCAAAATTTTGTTCTATGATACTCATGCCATGATTCCGTCCGCTGATATTGGGGATTTGCCATAAGCCCGAACTTTTTGCTACTTTTGGAATGTAACTGAAGCACATGTGCTTACCGATTGTTGTTGGTGATTCGGAAACAGTTTCATTGCCTTTTGTACAAATTAGGCCGTCGCCAATATAGCCAGAACGACATATGCAAACGTAATCACGTCTAGATTCGATGAAAAAACACGAACCAAATGTGCTACATTCCGAGTGGCTTCTGCATCGCGTCCAGTTTTGTTGCGTCAATGGTGTTGGCGACCGAGTTACGAGTGCGGTGGCTGGTTGAAATTGAACGCAAAAGATGTCCAATAAGAACAATTATGCTGAGCCGCTTTTAGATGATAAGATAATACTGAGAATATTTTAGAATAATATATTATTGCTTATAAAGTTGAGATTTGCTAACGAATCGAGATATATTCGGGGATTTTCTTGTCTTAACTCTAACTATAGCTTATTAGGTATACCGATTTTAAGACGGTGCTGTTTTAAATATATACAAAATGTATTTTGTGCTATGTATACAGCAATATGATTACATTGTTCACGTTGTAATTTATTATAAAATTTAATTGAAATGTGATATCAAGCTCTGTGCAATGCTCTAATCCAAGTTCCAATATATGTACTCGGAGATGAAAACGACCTAATTTACGGACCCGTCACGGCCAGGCCTGGTGGTACATCCGTGCATGTGTTCAGAAAGCCGTGCTTGGCTCGAACAACGAACTGCAGCCAACTTATATATTTATCGAACTGCGGTATAAAATTTCCTAAATACGGTTTAACTGCTTTCATTAAGGTTGAACTCTGTGTGCTATCAATCGTTAAATTTTCCAATAACTATTATGCTAGCTATTTGAGGCATACACTTAAACTAAACCTGGGTTGACCTTAGGTTTCGATTTATGCTTGTTTCTTATGCCTAAGAAAGCTTGAGCAGAAGGTTCATGTTAGATAATATCATTATTTATATTTATAGTTTTACTATCGACCCTGTAAATGTTAAATAAAACACGATTTGTAATGAACCAAACTAATTGATCAAGGAATCTAGACCATAGCCCAACGCGTGTAGCTAAATGCGAGTCGAACGAAAGCCGAGACCAGTGAGTTATCTTCAATGCGGGCCTGCTAATTAATTCCTAACGGGCAATCCTGTAAAGTACATCAAGATTAATCTACCTTTAGACTTAAACCATGCTTACATATATTTACTCAGGTATTTATGTTATATTACATACGTTGACTGAACTGACAGTACCTTTAAATGGCTGATGTTTATACTTATGGGTTAGTTAGTAGGTTGGGCAACGTTTTGAGCGATAGATCTAGGGCGAAACGATTGGAGTGAACGTAAACAAACATGACTGATGTCAAAGTATAATACAACCGCTGTAATTGTTATGAGTCGCATTTACGTATTCTCTGGTAGTACACGGCCATCTAAATATGGGTCTATTCTAAGAATAAATTATCGCTCGGAGTCGAAACGTTATGAAAATCTACATTAATCCTGTAGTCACAACTGCAGTAATTAACTAAACGAGTGTAAAAATCGCTGCAAGCAATTTTCAGCAGTTTGATCGAACGGGCAAGCACTGTTATTAGTGTGAGATATAGGTAAGGCAAAAACGGCTAAAATAAAATAAATGTAAAAACGAAAACATGTAAAACATACCAACTACTGCTTTACCAAACTACAACGATACGTGGTTATGTCCTTAATCTTCACTACCATGTAAACTGCGGCAGTGAATTAGCACAACCCAGCAACCATATCGCCCGGCGAACTGACTGTCAATTGTCATTATAATTCTTGGGGCCACGCTAGTCCGAAGCAAGACGTCCTGCTTCAAGCGACGGTCTGCCCATCCAAGCTAAAAACTCCAAAATCATGGGAGCTCTTTATGGTCGTTGAAACGGGTCGGGTTGCGCCGCGCGCCGAAACTTTCATCTCTATAGGCAACGAAACAACGGAATTATTTCAGAATATGTTTAACATACGTTTACCTAATGCTATTTCTTTGTCTCCGGCACTAGTTGATTCCGCCACTGTGCACGCTTGGCCGTTTCCAATGTAGCCCGTGTTGCATTCACACCGGAGAAAATTATCCGCGTCGATACATCGGGCATTAATATCGCAACTCAGATCTTCACATGTTTGTTCCCCTGCACAATCAATCACACAACATGCATAAATGCAGGAGTAGTTGAACCCAGACGCATCTAGGAAACGGCTATAACGCTTTACCTACAGTCAAAGCTTGAATCTCGAGCATACGCTTAAAGGTGAACTTAAAAAGCAGTTTCTTCACAAAACTATAATCAGACATCGTAAAACTAATCTAATGCTTAATATCCTATCCCTAACTGAATTGCTAGACAATGTCTAGAATAGCGTCGATTACCGCGGTAAGACAGACAATGTTTGCACTATGTGGTCTGCGGTACAAGGGGACAAAAATTCCAAATGCTAGGAGCATTATAAAGTGAGCGTGCTTAAAAGGTTAAAACAGCTGGCAAACGGTTAAATGCTTTACTCGGCCACAATGGAATTAATTGAATGCTGCAAATATAATATCTATTGCACAAAAATTTATTCAAATGAATCTGCTAAACTTAATTTTTAAGATTTCATAGATTTCATCCAATGACAACAAGGTCTATTGATAACCACGCCAGTGGAAGAATAATTGTATATATATATATATATATATATATATATATATATATATATATATATATATATATATATATATATATATATATATATATATATATATATATATATATCACTATGGCACCTATGGATACATGCAATTCCAAAAAATTTCTCAACAATTTGCAGTGATGCCTATATTCATGTGATACATAGCTATCCATAATTAGTATTGGCTTCGAAAGATATTTATTAACTTGCCAACTGTGAGCCACTCACTAAACCAAATTGTTGGGACTTCATAAGGTCATATATACTTTAAAATCCTGGCCACCAGCCGGCCAAATGTTGCATATTCTAAGCTAGACTCCAGCTGTTTTTGTACGGGTATTTTAGCTGCATCTGGAACTATATTTAAACTTCTTATCCGGACTAAGCATGTGTCAGTGATTGAAAAGAATACTACAAGTACAATACATGTTTATAGGTGAGTAACGGTAGCGTGTAGTGTAAGGTAAGGTATTACACCCCTATAACGTCGGACCTCTTCGGTACGCACCTGGACTTAAACCCACTCCTGCCCGCAGTTTGCTCGAATACTCCACCCCCCCCCCCCCCAACCATCCTGACTGATTGATGCGCCAACCATCCTTCCGCAGACCGGCTGACACCCCTTAGAGCTCGAAGGCCGATACCATACTTCGCTCTCCAGAACCTAGTTACCAGCTTTGAGATCTCGAATCTTGAGCATATATGTACTAATTGGTATATAGCAACGATCACATCAAAAGTTACGCATTTTGTAGTGACACGTGTCCTCGTTGCTAAGATTATTTATAACATTGTATTTGCACTAGCAACCTACAACACACACCTTTACTCGTCGCAGACGCGGCATAGCAGTGTGAGTAACCGTTGAATACCTGAATTTGCATATCGCGGATTATTTGTCAAACTTACACTTCCTCTAATGACAGAATCCAGTTTGTACTATTGAAAGCCATGTACGCAAACACTGAGCTCCTGTTGCTCAGGACCTGTTGCTCAGGTACTTAAACAATATCGCAAGAAGAGCGAGTAATAACGCACGTAAAAACATCCATCTCATGACAAACTTAGTTGATACAACACTACATCGATGTTTTTAGTATAGTCGACCCTAGTTGGTATGAAAAGTTTCATATCCTGTAGTAGACATTAAAAGTGGTGATATCATTAGCAAAAGCTCAAAGATGTCCGAACGACAAGAAGGCGGTACGTAGACATACTAGTGCATCATTAATGTTTACAATTACTTAGCATAGATGCAGCGGTGATAAAGCTATGTAAATCATGCACTCACTACTGCATTTCTTTCCATTTCCACGCCAACCAGGCAAGCATTTGCATTCATACGATCCTTCGGTGTTTATGCATTCGGCATTGATATTGCACAACGCTATGTCCTTATGGCATTCGTTCACATCTGGAAGCGTTTCATTAGCGTACATATAAAGTATTCCGATCAACTGGCGCGAATTGGGCATTCCACTAAAGGGATGGTGTTTGGAAGAACACAGCGGTGTTCAGTTTGCCACTGCTTTCATCCGTATTTTATTTATAGTAATATAGTGTTAAAATTAGATGTGTTAGGTGCTCCGTGATATGCAAAGCATATTTCGAGAGTTACCAGACAAATGTTTCAAACTTCAATGCTAAACGAATAAATGTTTAATCAGCTTTAAATGCAAGCCTTAGCATACTTTAAATTTTACGCCGTGTAAATTTCTCTGCAAAGAGACTGAGACCGAAATTAATAATGTTATGGAATTACCGTTGCCACAGACGAATTTTTAAGAGAAAGCGTCAGTTCCAAAAAGTTAAAATGCATGAGATATTTTGTATCGATTTGATTTCTAGCGTTTTGACTATTGCACTGTGCTGAGGTCTGGCGTATGTTATATAAAATAAAGCAACCGTTTGTAAAAATAAAAATTTTAATGCATAGTGCTCACAGAGAATCTCGATCAGTATTTAACGGGTTAGTATTGCAATTTGTTGACGGCGTACTCCACAGACCCCTTCCAAGGTGAACCTAGTCAGCTTGAAATTTGATAAAACGCAAAGATGCGAAAATTTCAAAAATTTACGCGTACACTAACTGTGTTCCGACACCAAGACGTTCGCGTCCATGCTCACTAAACTGCGACTACCGATGGCAAAGTTGCGAAGGGGAATTTTTGTCTGATTTACTTAGCGATTTCGACAAAACCAAGGAGTTCATGCGTAAATTTTACGAACACATGATAGTTTACAAAAAACGTTTAAATTATCTTCGATCTGGATTTTCGTGGGCAAAATTTCGAAAAATAATGAATGCTTTTCTAAGCGCCTCAAAAGAACATAGTGTCATAAACACTGAAATGTTATAACTGATAGATAATATAAGCAATATAAAAAATAAAAGGCTGCACAATTACCGTGTTGAAACTTTACTAGCAGTTTAGCAACGGAACGCTGGTCCGCGTAATCTCATCGAAGTCATTGGCTGTAATCAGTTGATCCCGACTTTTATTCATAAAGTAGCAACATATATAACCGAATACTACACTCTTAAAAATTAGAATTATAAGTCATACATATATGTGCACATTGTCGCACAATATTTGTATGGTCTGGTTTACATACACATTTAAGTGCAACAGTTCATACATTTGTAAGGTATGGATATCAAAACAATTTTATATGGAATTTGATAAAGCGGTTTTATCGTTTCTTTTAATTTTTAGATACGCTTGTATAAAAATACAATTTTAGCTGATTGAAATTTACCACTTATAGTATGAAATATACAACACAATGTAAGAATCTTGACATATATTTGTATCAAATACAATACCTGCATTGTATTAATTTGAATATTAATTGTATGAAACGCAATATATACAGTGTATGAATTTTAATATATATATGAAAAATAATGAATGAAAAATAATTTATGTGTTGTAAGAATTTTTATACTTGTATGAGATTAAATATATTTAAAGTATGAACTTTCATATATTTTTGTATTAAATATGATACATCTAATGTGTGAATTTTTATAAATATTTGTATGAAATAAGATACACGTAACGTAGGAATGTTTGTAGTTAACTGCTTTTTTGTACTTGTTTTCAATTTTATGATATATTTGTTTTATATAGCTTCAAAAAATTATGTGTTACAAAACATACATTTATTATCTGAAATATCATACAAATTATGTATAAATAATCATACATTTCTTGTATGCATTTCTTGTGTCATGTAAATAATGTACGATTTATCATACATATGTTGTATGTAATTTCACAGAAAGGAATGTGTAACTAGTCATACAATTCTTATGTGTAAATTCATACAAACGATATGTAAATAATTATACATATTCTGTGTTTCAATTTATTCAAATTATGTACAATGTGTCATATATTTATTGTGGGCAATTTCTTACAATTTATGTTGACGTAATCATACATAATGTACAAAGTGTTACACCATGTACACACATGTTCGCCATACAATTCGTCATACAATTGCCCGTATTTGTGTAAATTTTTATTTGTGTTAATGTGTACACATTGTAGCGAAGTAATATCACACAATAATTGTATGAAATTATCATCACACAAATTTTAAGAGAGATTGGCACAAAGATCAAAAGGCGGTATAAATATATTTAAATATGTTCGTTCTGCATAGAGTCTTTAGTTACGACCGTAAGGGGTACATACGCCAATACTAATAGCTGTAGTTTTTTAAGTGGCTAACTTACCTAGACATTCTTCTGATCCAGGAATTGCTTCAAATCCATGTTGACAAATACATTGATATCCATGACGGGCTCTAACATCCGGTATGCATGTAGTACCCGGGATCACGCAAGCGGTGCCATTGTTGTGATGACATGGATTATCGACTAAAACAATGTTTTCGAGCATTCAAACTAAATCTGAATCTAATCGGCATTCATGTCCATTTGGCTAGGCTTTCACCTGCAGCGTTCAGAGATAAAAACGTTGGAAGCATACAAACTCGGCAAATAATTCTTTACCTAGTGCATTGGCTAGATTGTTGTTAATTTTAATAGATAATCTGCAACAAATAGCTAGATATTTAAAGTCTAACTTATTCTATCCGATGGCATGAAAACTGCATGCATTTAGAAAGGATTATGACGTTAAGTTGGTATTATTGCCGCAGGTATATGGCCTGAATGTATTGCGCTGGAGATGTAGCACTATTATCATTTGTGTGGTGGCTGCCGGTGAACAACTGTTTTTAACGTTAGTGTACAAGTTGATTTTCGCAATAAAATACAATAAAAATTCTGATTTGTTTCAAACACATGTCATTTGGTTTCTGGTCACTTAATATAATATATTCAATATATTCCAGTTGGTATGTCATGTGATCTATGTTTTTGTTAGAAAGTACATTGATAGTTTCACAGAAACTCTACTTGTCTACTTTGTGTTCCTTATGAGCTACATTACAAAGCATAACTGAAAGTGGACCTAACCTGCCTCGTACAACTACATTAGATGTTAGCTTCAGTCGGAATTATACATTTCTATTGTGAGCCGTTACAAGCAGAATAAAAGATATATATACCTGAATTAGTTATAGGATTGTGGTCGACAAAGGGATCTCGCCACCTCTGTACAGGTGTATCGCCAGCTTTACACATGTTTTTCGCAAATTCTACTTAAAACCTGTGTGGATTTGATCTACTGAACTTTGCTTATGGGCAAACGTATACAATGTTGCAATTGCACAGTGAAATGTAGCATGACGTGTTTATGACATTGAGTAATGGTAAACTGCAAAAAAATTATTTTTAAATTAAGTGTCGTTACCATTTTTGTAACGTCAATGTAGTCGCACAAATCTTAAATATCTACTGTGTTCTATTATAGGCTGTGCCGACCTGATTATACTAAGTATTCTAAGCTGAAGCCTTACTTAGAGTTAGCCTAATATAAGATCTGTACACAAGCCTTAGTCTGGGCCTAAGGCTAAGTTGGGGCGCTGCTGCACCCGAATCTCTCCGTAGAAGGCTGCTCTTTTTAAGGGTATAACATTATTATCTTCAGTTAGACTTAGTCAGATAATCGGTTATAATTTACCATTTAATAACGTGACCGCATAACGAGCAGCATAGTGGATAGTGTTGCCGAAATTAGAATTCGTTGGATTGCCCACAACCATTGACATTTCCGCCATATGCGCCTGTAATATATACATAATAAGCACAGCAGAAAAGTTTTTCATAGTAAACATCTATACCGTCATATTACCGACTTATCAATGTTATTCTTAACAAATTTACCGATCTTAAAACGCGCGTATGTATATTACTGAAATATTTTTAAGCTATTAATAATAAAATTCAGGACACCAGATATTATCGACAGAAGTGGGACTCAAGAAGGCGTCGCCCGACATTTTTAACTGGAGGACTCCCACGCCCAGAGCGTGTCAATTTTATATATAATAATCTGACGATTGCATGTGGTAAGACCTTACTATGGTAGCTCGATTGCTGGGGCATCATCCAACACGGGGGGGGGGCAGCCCGCTTCAGTGCCACCTCCCGTGGTGGCCACTCTGAGATTCTAACACACGACCTTAGGCTGTACGTGTTTGCTCTACGCGTTGACTCACACTTCATTTGAAACCAGACAAAACGCTGGTATTGCAGGAGAAAAATATCATATTGGATTATGCACAATGTTCATTGTAGTGCAAATAAAATGACATAGATTTTCAAATTACACCGTAGATACTGATATGTATTTCCAAAACTGCATATTTGACACATAAACATATATCATTGCTACAAATTGCTAAATACCCGCCTGGGAAACTGAATAATTTTTCTATAAGTATGATCATCATCATGCACATCCACCTTGTTTATAGAGGAGTATCTCTGAACCCCAAGTTTCGCCGGAGCGTCGGATGAATCGATCACACCTGTTCATCAGGCCACCCTTAAATCTAGCGGTGGGTGGGTCGGACCTACCTCTACAAAGGGAAAGAGGGCCTGTGCATGATATCCACTAAAGAAATGAGCTGCAGCTACTGCCAAAAACGCTCTCGTCATCAAACACGGCCTAACATTAGAGTGCAGAGAAGTCTCATACTCTTCCCTTATGTGCTCTTGCTTTTCTTAGAACGCTCCTTCATTAGCAATTTCTTCGCTAGAAAAGAAGCATAATATATCTAACCGGTAACGCAGAGCATTTATCAAAGTTGTACTGAAAAATATGATCAGTAGTAATTGGTTTCCGGCTTGAGTTATCAAACGAAACGTACTGAACCGAGTAAGATTTGATTATACCTGTAACAAACTAAATTGTACCATAGCATATCGCGATGGACTGGGCTACAAATATGTAACATAATAATTACACCATGATTCATAGTTTACTGCGCGTTCAAAAGTTCTACGTACGATTGCGCCATTTAATGGTTCAAATGAGCTCTACTTTCACTTATTTGAACTTTCCAAAATAGTGCAACAATTATATGATAAATAGCCGCTGTATTCCAAAATTAGGATCACATAATTTTAACCAGGTATAATGAGTTTCCACCAAGCTTATGCCCATGGAGCAAATGTATAATTAATTTTAATATTAATAACCTGCCGGTTTATTTCTTATTGATGAATAACGTCAATGATCTCGAAATCAGAAAAGAAAGCGTTTGTCATTATAACAGCGATCAGTTCAACTACAATTCGATGAAAGACAATTGTCACATTTTGTGTAGCTTAAATGCATTTACGGCATCCTGACCAAAGCACTGAAACTGTATATTTTCTTCAGGTATCACTGCTAATGCGGATATAAGTCAGAAAAGGTTCCGTACCTTAGCATAGCATACGTAGGCTATGTTTTTGCGGTCATCTGTTTTGTAACGCGCGAATCCTTGGAACATGAGTAAGGTTTAATATGAAGCACGATAAGTTAAAACAGCGTGCAAGTGAGACTGCTATTGTTATCGAGATGTTTTATTGTGTTGGTGCTGTCATTCTTTCTACTAAATCGCTATGTAATTAGCAAATTTTTACAAAAAAGGAACGAAATATAATATCTGACCGTCAACGCATAGCATTTGTGTTCAACAAAGTGCTTAAACATCGAGTTTTACTCATTTTTCAAGTTACCATGCAGAGGTTAATGGAAGTTGGTGACCATTTTTATTACTCAACATTATTTTATTCAACTGAATTTTTCTAAGCGTGGAAATTATATATTTAATTATAATAGCTGCTCAATTATGTCCTATAATAGAATGCAATCACGTAAATAATTGCACTTGTACAATAAATGTGAACATGAAATAAATTTTATCTAGCATTTACCACGTGAATGAAGTTGCATTTTGTACATTATAGACTAAACCTATGGCTTAACAATGAATCGAATCCAGATGGCTTGGTTACAAAAATCGCATTTTACTAAAACACTAGGATATTTCAAACATATTGTCCAGATCTTTGAGGATCATCTCACAGAGAGCTAACAACTGCACATTCACAATAATTAACTGTGATACGAGCCGAACAACACCACGCAGGAGAAAGAGTTAACAGCATATCAGTGCTTTTCTGGAATAATTCACACTGCTCGTGGAAATATCATATCACGGGTGCAAGGGAGGATTACATGCAGCTATCAGCAACAAATAAAGTTCAGTATCCTTTATAAATTTTTTTATTGAACTGTGATTGTATTTTTCATAAGTATCGATAGTAAATCAATAAAAAATAAACTGAAATATTTGTTAGAATCGATTTCCTATTAACCTGTAGTCGGTGTCAGCAGTAGAAAGTTCTGTTGTCGAATTTGAGACACAAGTTGGTTAGCATGAGCTTCGTTTGTTGGAAGTGTTCCGGTTACAAACACTTTAGTCTGCATTTTGCTAAAAATATTGCGACCCATAAATTCCTGCTTCATCGTTAATGAGTATGACGACCCAACATGAACAATTGCCGTCCTGTTGAATCTTCCACCTGTTTTTGAGTATATAAATAATATAGTATCAATCAGGTACTCATGTTCGTGGCAGTGTGGCGGAATGAAAGCCTCTCAATCGTTAGGCCGTGTATTCGTACCCTCTATCTCGCAAATATTTATGGCCAAGAAACATATGTCAACCCTACCCCATGGTACCCACCTGTAAAACGAGCACGAGATTGCTCGAAGGGTAAGCAGAGTTTAATTGTCTGAACTGGCGTCTGTTCACTGCTTGTGCTTCGACAACATTGGCTGCTAATACCATGAAATATATAATAATCACAGCCACACCAGGATAACTTTGGGCGTTTTCAGCACCTTTTTCAACACTGTAGTTAAGATTGCCGCAGCAGTTATATCGTAACCAATTTAGTGCAAAAGCTTGAAAAATAATTAATACAATAGTGATACATCGATTATATATTACAAAATGATGTAAATGAACATAAATTGAATGATTTTGGTAAAACCTCATGGAGGTGAGAAAAAGTCAATTTACAGGCTCTGGCGCGGCTCGTTTCTTTCGAAGCCCTGTCCGGCTCGGCTTCCTCTATGGCAATCCACGCTCGGATTTTGGGCTCCTGATAATAAATTTTCGTTTCTAGAGAGAACATCATGCACAAATGACATACATACTTACTCTTAGAGCTTTTAGGAGCCGAGCCGAGCCGAGGTTATCTCGATTATTCTTGCTAGACTATTGAACTATAGTCTACTACAGTCTACTACTGGTAGACTATTGAACTATACGTCAGCATATGACATAGTACAGAGTAGCCCTTTCCGAGTCTACTCCAATGTTTCAGGGTCTATCATGGAAAATACAAATGTGAGAAAAGATTAAAAGCTTGCGTCATTTACTGTGTATGTCACGTGTTTACAGGCTCTCTGATTCTAATTATATGTTTATGTGTGGTGGTTGTATGATTGTTTATGCGAAAGTATTGTTTTATGAATGAATGAATGACAGCAAGAGGGGTTAATGGATTCTGGTTAGACCCTAGGTCCTTTCCAGCATCCCAAGTCTGTTTGAAGAATCTAAAATCTTATCCTATTCCAGAAACCTACTAATTGGGTCAATTTTAGTTGATGGCCTTGGGAGCTATTCAAAATTCTATACCCAAAGAATTTCAATCTTGAATCTCTTAATTTACTGCATTCAAAAGTCAAGTGTTTTACAGTTCCCAAATCTTTAACACACCTGCTACACTTATCATGATCTTCAATCTTCAGTTTTCAAATGTTTCATAAAATTGCCGTGCTCAGTAAGAAACTGCACGGTGATTCTTGTTCTGTCTTTAATCAATTTCCATAGAAACAAGGATTTCCTTTTATCAATTTCTTTGAAGAAACATCCAGTCTGCAAGCAGTTGTTTCCATCACGCCGTCTTTTAAGAAAGCCTTAACAATTGTGTTACTTATAAGATTACAAGGTTCGGGACCCACAAACGCAGTGTCCAATCCCTTGTTAGCTAGCCTATCAGCCACTTCATTCCTAAACTGTCCAGAATGTCCTTTAATCTAACCTAGTTTCAATCTACTCCTCTTACCAACCTTATTAGGATGCTTCATGCATTCTAGCGCGCACCAAGATCTGTTTCGGGAATTGTCTAATGCCCTATGTGCAGGGTGATTATCACTAAAATAGCGATACTTCTGTTCCTAAGTTTCTTTTCTTCTAAAATTTTTGCGCATCTGCATATAGCAGTAACCTCTGCCTGAAAAACAGTTGCACATGTCGACCAACCGGAATTGGTTATTCCTGGTTGCTACAACACTATCTGGAGGCATGCTCAGAAGGAGACCATATTTGACAGCTTCATCCGCTATTGCCAGTTGCCCACGTCCTTTAATTACATAATCACTTCAGAGACCCATAAATTTGAGTCTGTGGTATTCTTTCAGCGCTAATTCTTTAGCCAATACGTCAATGGGTATAATATTAAACACCGCTTGAATTCCATCAAGCGGAGTCGTTCTAAAAGCACACATAATCATGCAGCAAGCTAACCTTTAAACCTTTTTCAGAAAGCCTGTATGTGACACCAGATGTAACCTGTGCCACCAGCACACCACGCCATACACCAGTGACGGCATAACCACACACTTATACGAAAAAAATTGTTACAAATGGTTTCAACACTCAATTACAGCCTGCAAATATTTTAAGTGAGAACAGAAGTCTAATGGCTTTACTACACTTTTCCATCAAATTTGGCTTCCAGCTTATTTTGCTGTGTAATATTAGACCGAAATATTTAACTTAATCCGAAAGTGGTGCAGCTGTACCACCAATCATCAACTGCCTATACCCATTTATACTGTTTTTCCTTGTGAAGATATGTTACTATTTGCTGCGTTCACAGCTAGTCCTCTAGTCTCACACCAATGAAATATCATAATTAAGACATGCTGGACTCTATGACCAACAGCTTGTAGGGCGGTTGAAGACTCTATTAATGCCAAATCATCAGAGCACTACATACATACAACCCTGATACTGTTTATGATTTGCAAGAGTTCATCAACCACCTAGCTCCACAGGAGTGGAGATAGCACGCCTCTTCGGGGAAACCCTCTGGAAGCTTTTACAATGTATCTAGCCAACCCCAATTCAGCTGTTAAGCTTCTCGTTGAAAGTAATTCTGATAGCCAATACTGGACACACATTGAAATTGGCCGGTTCTCTAGACTGTCGAAAATAAAGGAAACCCTAGTACGGTCGAAAGCACCAGATATGTCTAGAAGCACTGCAACTGAATATTTACCAAGGTTCATTTGGCGTTCAATCCAAGATGCCGTAAACTGAAGTGCCGAAATTTTACTTCTGCCTGGTCTGTAGGCATGCTGATTTTCATGCAGAGGTATCCCATTTAAAACTTCATCTCCTATATATCTGTTTGGAATCTTTTTCAATGCTTTCAGCAAAAACGACGATAGGCTTATCGGACAATAAGACTTAGAATCAGCATAGTCGTCTTTGCCTGGGTTCGGAATAAAAACCATCTTGCTTTGTCTCCACAACTGAGGCATATGGCCTAGTCGGACACACGATCTATAAATAGTTACCAAAATATCCACTATCTGCTCAATGCAAATCTGCAACAGAATCACATAAGTCATATCCGGACCCGGTGCTATACAAACACCAAAGCTTCTTACTGATTTAGTCACCTTCTTCTTATTAATCATATTATCTCTTAAATCCACGTCGAGTCGACTGGTTCTAATAGGCCTATTCCTATCTCAAAATTAACCTCATCATCAGCCTCACACCATGGTACGTGAGTAGACACCATTACTTCCAGAACTTCATCGCTATCAACAAAATGTCTATTACCATCTCTGATCTTCCTCAACACATTCTGATTATTCTTTTTCATAATATTGTTTATTCTGTTACTTTCCGGAACAGAATGAAACGACGCACAGAATTTCCTCCATGTTTTGATTTTCCTATGTTAAGTCATGTACTTATACTGATTTTGCAACATCCTATATTTGATCCATGTTGTTACATCACCATATTTAACCGTCATTCTATAAAGTTTCCTGACTTTTTTCTTAGTACTTGCTAACTTCTCATTTCACCATATATTGCGATTCATCCGATTAGATTTCATCGGACAATTCTCTTCCGCCGCTGTTACAAGGGTGCTAGTTAATTTCATCGCAGTAATATCAATATCATTTTTACTATTACACTGAAACCATTCTTCAGCATTTATAATCTCCTTTACTCTTCCTTTATACGAATTCCAATTTAGTTTACAAATATTGAGCTCAGGTTCTCCAGCCTTAACAGAATTCATAACCATTCTCAACCGAATGGAACTTGTGATCCGATCCAGAATATTCTGGTAATACTTCCCAACTATGAATATATTGTTAGATAAAGGTACTAGATCCTTTATCTAACAATATACCTATAGTTTAAGCGTATTAGTATTCGTCATGCAGCGTTTAAACAATTTCTCATGATTTTAGGTGTGAATATTTTCCCAATTCAATTATATATGTTTGGTGAATGTGTGATCTGTATCAGTGGTGTGTTCTGCATTATATTCATTAATTGAGCATTATGTATCATGTGTAGGAATTATGTAAGTGTAGGTAATGTTGTGATGAATAGAAGTTGTTGTGGGTATGCTTAAAGTTCTCAGCATACTAAACTTGAAAGGATATGACATGTATAAATCGAGTTAAAATGGGCAGAGGAGAAGCTTTGGACATAGTAAGATTTTGACGCCAAATGCCATGGAGCACGTAATAAATTATCTATACCAAATTTGGCCACAGTTGACCCACCCGTTAAGAAGTTACGGACCTCATCCCATCGGCCATTTTAGGTAATTAGAATTTTATTAATTCTTGGAATTATTAATATAAACAAGGTTTAAAACAGTTAAATTTTGCAATTTGAGTGCCAGGGCTATAGTTTAGTTTACTTATCGGAATTGAAAGTAAGTCCTGTGTGCCTAAGCTATTACACTTACATTAGTGGAAATGTAAATGTATTTCTGCTGAAATTTTCCAAAATTTCTTATGAGATAGGAATTCATGGAATTTCATAAAAAGAGATTCTCTATCTAAGAATTTCAGGGAATTTCATAAAAAGAGATATTTAAGTTTAAGTTAGAGTGCGAAATTTGGAATTTTTAGAATTTCTTGCTCTTAACTGTAGGAGACTGGCTTTAGAGAAATTCCTAGGTTTTGGGCACAGGGTCCAAGTTTATTTAAAGGCTTGCACTGTGAGCTTAGGGCCTCACTTTGCGTAAACGGTGTAATCAAGTGGTTGAACAATAGTGACAATCGGAGGTGGTATATTGTGCATTTAATTTGGAGTGCTATAATATATCCAGCAGTAAACGTAAGTATTGTAACTTTTGTTTGTTTATTGCGTATATTATGTGTTACCGTGTACTATAGAGTGAATAAATAGTTGGGTAAACACATGGCGTTAGGAACCATAGTTTAATTGTTAGCCAACTAGCGTCTGACTGTGCAATTTGTAGGTCTTACGCTGGGACTCACGCGGGCCTTAAGCGGTCACAATTTCGCTTTAGTAGTTTATGCTTAATATTTAGAAAACTATTATGCTACTTTTTAAGCAAAACTATGCTAAATATCCCGCAGTCCTTAAAGTTCCCGAAATATTAAGCATAGACATCATAAGCGAAATTGTAACTGCTGACGTGTAATTCAATAGTCTAAAAACAGCAAGAATAACCGTAATAACCTCGGCTCGGCTTCTCCGATGGCAATCCACGCCCGGATTTTAGGCTCCTGATAATAACAAGTTTTCGTTTCAAGAGAGATCATAATGGTCAAATGACATATATAGTTAATCTTAGAGCTTTTAGGAGCCGAGCCGAGGTTATACGTATAGGTTATTCTTGCTGTTGGTAGACTATTTAAACACACGTCAGCAGTAACAATTACGCTTAAGATGTTTATGCTTAATATTTAGCAATATTTTGCTACTTTTTAAGCATAACTATGCTAAATATCGTTCAGTCCTTAAAATTTGCTAAATATCAATCAGGAACTTATGCTACTGTTTTAGCATACCTATGCTAATTATTCTGCATAATTATGCTAAATTAGGTCCTAAAATATTTAACATATATTAAGCTTAATATTAAACAGAATTATGCTAAAAACTAACAATCGAAGCATAATATTGTAAAATGTTACGTAGAATTTTCAGCTTTATTTTTGCTACTTAATTTAGCCTAACTATGTTTAAATATTGGTTACCATTAATAAAGCTCATTATCATGCATCAAGTATTGCAAAAAATTATAATAAGCATGATTATCCTTAAAATTAATCATAATTGTTCTAGAATTTTTTAAGCATAAGGCATAAGTATTTTCTATGGATGTATGACGTTTTAGACAATAGCTTTTAGGAGCCGACCACAGCTTTTCCAGGCACGCTAGGCTGTCATAGACAGATCTTAAACTCTTGCTCGGCTCGGGTCTTCAGACATAATGGCATCGTCGGATTGGCTCTCAAGCTAAATTCTCAGCACTACCCTTCATATTAAACACTGTCTGTTTCGCTAGATAATAAAAAAATATGGGCCTACAGGAATTTGATTCCGATGAAAATGAACAGTGTCGATAAAATATATGAAAACGCAGGATATCCAAAATCATTAACGGAATTAAAAACCTGTTACAATGTTATGTATACAGCTGTACGAAGGATTTATATTCCTTAATGACTATGACTACTAACATTATCAGAATTCAATAAAAAAACTTAAAACAAATGTTGCGTAAGATAGAATTTTCGCAAACGATTTTAGTATAACAGAAAACATTGAAAGTTCATTAAAATCGTAGTAATAGTCAAAATATATATATTTTTAAAAACCAGCACTTAAAGTGAACGGACTCGACTTAAAAATAATATCTTTTTATTGACCAAGTATTAAAAGCGGTACCTGTCAATGAAAACCCGTTAGCGTACGAAGTGTCGGATGTTGAGTTCGGTTTGGCAAACGCCCATCCGATCCCATGGCTAATGATTGATGCCATGAATCTTAGTTGCGGCGAGATGTATACTGTTGGCAGGAAGCTAATTGCGGTAACCACCCTGTATACATAGATACGATTATTTTTTTATAACGCTGGAATTTATTTGTCTCTAGTATCCGTCCACGACGATCTGTGTGTTCGCGATATAAGGGTAGGTGAAAACGATTCAGAGGAAGATCGAAGATTGTATCCTCTACACAAATTAGAGCATATCATTGGGAGCCGATGAAGAAAGAGCGTTACGCTTACGTCATAATACGTTAAAGTGTTGCGGCATGGCACATACGTTTCTGGTGACATTGTCCAACTTTTATGGCAATAAATTTCAAAATTTTGGACGTGATCTGCTTTTGTTGTATCCGCCAAGTTAAATATGGAGCAATATTACGTGAGTGTCACTGTTTGCTACAAGTGTCTGTTATCTGCTATTGATATTATGCATTTAATAAAGCAATAAATCAGTTGTAAGCTGATGCCAAACTCTGAATTTTAGTTTCATACTTATTATTTTCAATATACTGCTAATACCTAGATAATACATTTTTGATTGCTATCCCAACAAGCATTTGGATGTTGCCTTAGCCAGCTGACTAAATGAAATTAATATAAATTTCCAAAAATAGAAAGGTTACTAAAAGCTAAAGTAGCATCATTAATCAAAATAGCAATTCACGAGGAGTAAGTGTCGAATATCGTCATTGTAAAGCGACAATTTCTACGCAACTATTTTAGAAGTAAATTTCCTGTTAGAATTTGCTGCTTAAAGTTCACGACACACGGAGATGCCAAATATATGTCCCTTGGTTCAGATTGATTTTAAAATTACTGTGCATGTCTATATTTACTTGCGGACTTACTACCAACTGGTCCTATGTAAAGCATGACTTATTTCCGTAAAGTATCGTCATTTGTTAACAGTGCCTCAAATTTGCGACACCTTGTAGCAAACAGTGACACTCACGTAATATTGCTCCATATTTAACTGGCGGATACAACGAAAGCAGATCACGTCCAAAATTTTGAAATTTATTGCCATAAAAGTTGGACGAATAGCACCAGAAACGTATGTGCCATGCCGCAACACTTTAACGTATTATGACGTAAGCGTAACGCTCTTCTTCGTCGGCCTCCGAATAATACCCTCTAATTCGCGTACCCGACACAACTCCTTCGCATCTTCCTGGAATCTTTTTCACCTACCCTTATATCG